>ML794393.1:401980-417141 GCA_009831015.1 Picea engelmannii
ATGACATTTTTCTGTACTTAGGGAGAGTTGGGCTTGTATGCATCGTTTAAGCACTTTCTCAAGGTTTTGTAGTGCTTCCTGAAAAGAAACACCATAAGGAGTAAAGTCATCCATAAAAATTTCCATAGAGTCATTAAGCATATTAGAAAAGATTCCTATAACTGCTCTTTGGAAGGTTGCAGGTGCATTACATAGTCCGAATGGGAGGACTCTATAAGCAAAAGTTCCCCAAGGGCTAGTAAAAGTGGTTTTATCTTGATCTTGGGGTGCAATTTTGATCTGGTTATACCCACTGAAACCATCTAAAAATGAGAAAAATTTCTTCCCTGACAAACAACCTAACACCTGATCAATGAATGGCAATGGAAAGTGATCTTTTTGAGTATCTTTATTTACTGCTCTATAATCCACACATACTCTCCATTTCCCGTTTTTCTTAGGAACTATTTCCAACGGGGAAACCCATTCATTGTCTGATATAGGATAAATAAACCCTGCATCAAACAATTTTTGAAGTTCTTCTTTAAGTATTTCTCTTAAATTAGGGTTCATTCGTCGTTGAGATTGGCAGATCGGTCGACAATCCTCCTTGATATATATACGATGAGTACATAATTCAAGAGAGATTCCTTTCATATCTGTGTAGTCCCAAGCGAATGCTTCTTTATGTTCAAGAAGTAACTTCATTAATTGTTGTGTTTCAGCATCTGTCAGGTTGGCGTTTATGTTTAGTGTTTTGCCAGGTTCAATTTCTACTGGCATGCTTTTAGAAGAGATGGTGGAAGATGTTTGAGGTGGGTTTTCAGAGTTAAGGTTTTCCTGATTATCTGACTCCAACAGTGCAGCTAGCTAGTTGTGAGTTTCTGGAGTCACAGAGGAGGGTTCACAAATAAAATTATTAATTACTTCATCCTTAGTGGCATCTTTAAGGCTTAAAGCTTGTCTGATAGTCAAGATGGGTTGAGTAAGTTGATCATCAAAGTCTACCCATACAGAATTATCGTTATTAATCAGGGGTGTAGAGTGAGGGTAGAGGGTAAGCTATTTAGTCTCGTAACCATTGGAAATTGTCATTGAACCTGATCTACAACTGATAAAAGCATCTGTTGTGACTAGCCAAGGCCTGCCCAAAATTAGAGGGTGGCCCCCCAACTTTTTTTTAGGTTGTAGTACCACAAAGTCAGCTAGATAATTCTAGGATTCCACTGAGATAATTAGGTCTTCAATGACTCCCTCTGGTTTGATTGTGGGTCGGTCAGCTAATTCTAGGATAGTTGGGGTGTCTCTGGTTTCATTTTGCAATTGTAACAGTTGTGAGGTTTCCAGAATCATAATATTGATAGCGGCACCTAATTCTACCAAGACTCGAGGGATTATCTTTTTTCCAATTTGTACTGAGACAGTAGGGTGGCCGGGATCACCATATTTAACTAGGGGGGATTTACCTGACATTAGTGCAGACAAGTCACCCATGACATGGACTGTGAGGGGATCCTTAATTTTCCTACCAGGCTTCTTAATACAAATGTCTCGCATCATCCTGGCATAGATTGGTACATCTCGGAGTGCTTGTAGTAGAGGAATTTTGACATAAAGATTCTGTAATTCCCCTAGAAGATTGAAAGCAGGTGGCTCAGGCATTTTAGTCAAGGCTAAATGCTCAGGAAATGGTGGTTTTGTTGTTTCAGCAACATTGTTAGAGGATGATTGTACCTCTTCAGGTACATCATGCTCTTTTGTTTCCTCTTTATCAGAAGAGGTAACATCGGCTATGATAGGTTCTACTATCTCCCATATCGTAAATGAATATCATTGCATTGCGCAGGGAGAAGAGAAAATGTAGGCTGGTTATGAATATCAATGCACTGCATAGCTTTATTATTGGGGTTAGGGTTAGGTTGTACAGGTAGTTGGGGTCTCATCATTTGATTGTTTGGAGGAGTGCCTGATGGTAAGGAGCGTGGTTGCAAAAATTGTGATTGAGGTAATTGATTTGGGAAGGGGGTTTGTTGTCCTCTCCAATTTGGATTCCATTGGTTCTGATATGGTTGTTGTTGTTGTCGACGCCAAGGAGTCCACATTGATGGATCAACAAAGGGTGGGTTAGTTTGTTGCATGGGTGGGTAATTCATTTTATTTAGATATTGCATTTGATTATAGGGAGGGTAACTCATTTGATTGAAAGAAGGATAGTTATTCCAACGATTAGAAGATGTAAATGGCATGTTAGGATTCATACCTTGTCCCCGCAGTTGCCATTGTCTTCTCTGTGTCAGCAGATAGACAACTTCAGCTTCTTCGTCAGTTGGTTGTAATGCTGCCTTGATTCCTAGTAGAGAAGGACATTGTTGAGTCTCATGATCTTTATCACTGATGGTGCAGATTGGCTTTTTTTCCAATGGACGTTCCCTTCGTGGGTGCTTGTCTCTGCATTTAGAACAAAAGATGGACATAGCTGCTTCTGCTTTTGGTTGCTTCTTTTGAATCTGCAGGGTGTCAATTTGTGAGGCAAAAGAGATTAACATTTCAATCTTAAAACCTTCAAGTAAATTACCTATTTCGGCTCTTGTTGCTCCCCCACTGGCTGATTTTTGGACTCTTGAAAATGTGGTGTCCCTGCTATTTGATCTATTTCTTGAAGCTCCTCTTGAACATCTTTTACATAGGTTAACAATTTCATCGTATGATTCCTTAGATATGTCCCATTTTCCAAGCATATTCAGCATATCTAGACAATCATCCCTTACTCCTTTTAATAATATAGTTTTAAGAATATCTTTACTTACATTGGGGTGACTGGATCTTTGTAGATTATATTGTAGCCTTTCTACAAAATCCTCCAGATTTTCATCCTCTTTCTGCATCATCTTAAATAGTTCCTCCCTTTTTTCTCTTGTCTGGCAATAGTCCTAGTATTTATTCAGGAATTTCTGTTTCATTTGGTCCCATGTTGTGATTACATGGCCTCCAAGACTCATGAACCATCTTAGTGCATTTCCTTTCAATGTTGCTGGAAATAGTTTTAATTTTTGTGCATTGGAAATGTAATCATAACTTCTGCATAATATATCAAAATCAAAAAGGTATTCATCAGGATCCTCTGAAGACAAACCATGAAAGTTAGGTAGTGCTAAAAGTGGAATGTTATTCATGGGGGCTACCCCTCTAGGAAGATCACCAATAGGAAATCCTAATGTGGAAAAAGAGTTTTCATCATTTACCTCTCCTTCAGGACCTGCCTGTTCTTCATGATTCATTTCTTCATTGTACTCATCCATGTTTTCTTATGTCTGCTCCCCTGCTACGCTTGCTCTGTCCTCAATGTTTCCTGCTGGTTTCTTGACTGTCTCAGGACTCCAAACTTCTTTCCCCGTCTCAAAGTTTGCTTGAAATGAAGGTTGGGATTTCGGTTTCCGAGAGTTTGGTCGTTGAGAAACAGATTCAGACTTTGATATAATCTCGTCAATATAAGTCTTTCTTCCTCCTCTTCCTCTGCCCCTGCCACCTGTGGGGTCAATGTCTTTGGGATCTCTGCGTCCTCTCATGCAATCTTTGCATCTGACAAATCATAAGTCCTTTTGAAATCTATAATTACCTTCCCCGACAACGGCGCCAAAATGTTGGTCACTATAATTGCTTATTTAACTAAACAATCAAGTGCTAAATAAATTGTCAACCCAGGGAAGTCTGTTTATTTCAAAGGTAATCACACACTATATATGCTCAATCTCAAAAGAAACCTAGATTTGCAGTAAAAACATATTAATCACACTTTACCTTGAACAAACTGAAGTTCTAACCTGAATTACAGGAAAGCAACCTACCTATTGCAGAGCTCAAAGATTAAATAAATGATTAATTTTAGAATCCTGGATTACATTAAAATAACAACAAGATGTTGCAACAGGAAAGACCAACTATTTTGTAACCAGAGAACATGACCCTATTCCCAAAGCAGGAATCTTCAGCACTTGTTTACGATCATCACACTTCATGAACTCATTGTTTGATTGAGATAATTGACACACACTGAAAGCTAACTATCCCCTAACAGAGAACATGACCCTAATCCCCAAGCAGGAATCTTCAGCACCTGTTTCTAATTAGCACACTTTCATGAACTCATTAAAATAATTGGCACACACTGAAGGCTAACTATTTCTAACAGAGAACAGGACCCTATTCCCGAAGCCGGAACCTTCAGCACCTGTCTCTGATTATCAAGCTTTCATCAATTCACCAAGCAAGATTTCTAACTAGAATGATTAGCAGTTACCCAAGCATGAATCATATGAAAACAATGTAACAGCAAGACAGAGTTCAGTAAGGTAGTGTTTCAGCAAAACAGAGTTCAATAAAGTAGTGTTTCAACAAAACAAAATTTAATCAAGGCATGAACAGAAATAACACTAACACACTATAAAGCTAATGGGTGAATCTTGTGAAGAAGGTGGGCCCTCCCTTCTCACAAGATTCCCCTGAAACGAAAGGAACTAGAGGAAAATGCTCAGAACAATCTTTTATTCATCTGTCAACTGTGTTACATTATAATCTGAAGTGAAACACGTCCCTCTTCATAAAATCCTTTCTTAGCTAAAAAGATATGATCTCTAATGATGATTTCCTCTTATTTAAAGAGGAGAATCCCTTCGATACAATTTGACCAATAAATTACAGGTGTACATCTGAGTCCTATTCTTAGTCAGATCGACTTTCTAAACTGGAATAGGATATCCTAGTCTCCCGCAATAGAATGCTATTACAAATGCTGAGTGAGGTGTTGCTATTGTGGTTGGAGTAACAACTTCTTTATTTGTCTTCTTGTTACTGTTGTTGTATGATTTTTCAACATCGCAAATCGCGGGCTGTTTCAGCCACGGGATTTGCGTTCTGACTGTTTCAGCAACTTGGTCTCAGGCAGCAGCAATGGTTAATGCTAGCTCAAGGTGCGGCTATTGTTTCAACATCGTTGACCACAGACTGTGTGATGGCTTCTTCTGTGTGAGTTGTTGTTTCAGCATCGTTGACCACAGACTGTGTAACAACTTCTTCTGTGTGAGTTGTTGTTTTAGCATCGTTGACCACGGACTGTGTAACAACTTCTTCTGTATGATTTGTTGTTTTAGCATTGTAGACCATGAAGAGTGTAACAACTTCTTCTGTGTGAGTTGTTGTTTCAACATTGTAGACCATGAAGAGTGTAACAGCTTCTTCTATGTGAGTTGTTGTTTCAGCATCGTAGTCCACAGACTATTTCAGCCACAGGGTGTTTCAGCAATAGGCCTTAATGCTAATCTGCAGTTTGAACTGTTTCATCACTTATACCTTTTTGATCAATGGTTAAGTACGAGAGTAGTGTAAAATTATATGCAAAACGAATTAAACATACAGTAAAGAGAAGAGAGTTATATACCTTTGGAAAGATAGGGTAAGGTGATAATGTGAGTTTAAATGTGAGTTAAACAAGGTGAAAAGGTAGCAAAAAGTGTGGGAAAAAAGGTACATTGCATGGTCCTAACAGACATACTTCCACAAACTGAGTAGCGCGATGTCTCCAGCAATACAAGCAGCTCACCAAGATGCAGATCCAACAAACTCTTTTCCCTCTCCCCCGGGAACTCAACGCAATGGATACCATTGCTTCCTAAGGAGGGAGGATTGATCCAAGTAGATACCAGTGGCCACCCACCTTTTTTGACTAGCTCAAAATAGTTTTCTGGCAATTTTGACAATTTACTATTTTTAGAAGGTTTTAACTTCCCGGGCCATTTTGAGGGCCTAAATGAATGTTTTTTGAGATTGAGGTTCTCAATTATAGTTGAAGGCATGATTTATCCCCCAAAATTAATCTCATTTATGATACCTTTCCAACAAGCTATCATACGCCTAAAACAGAGATCGTATGCAAAAGTTACGACCTCGGAAAGTTGATGTACTAACTTACCCAAACGGGGCCCACATGACTTTTGGCGCTTCATCTCCTAGGGTTAGGTTTTTGGATGTATAGGGTTTTTGGCATTCCTATTTATTGTGAAAAGGCCTTGAGAGCCTCATTGTACTCATCTTCTTTCGAATGAGTGCAATCGTCACATCTCTTCTCATAGATAAGCTGCCACCATTCTAGCCAGTCTCTCAGCCTGTATTTTTACAGTCTCTGTAGATTTCTTTCATTAATAGAAATCATGTATTACTGTATATCTATGTTTATGGTTTCATCTCTGGTACATTTCTATTATATTATTGGATATATGTGATATATCTATGCATTTCTTTATTATATCTCCGATCTCATTTCGTGTAAAAAATAATCCAGATCAGTGGTATCAGAGCAGGCTATTCTTGATTTTGTTTTTAGTGCATGTCTTCGATGAGGTCTGAGTATAAAAATTTGGGTCTAGATATTGTCTCTCTTGAGGACAATCGCTCTTTCACACCCAAGAAACCGTCAATGGTGGAAGAAAAGAAAAATGACGGAGCAGACGATCCTATCAGTATGTTGCTTGAGCAAGCTCTCACGCAACAGAGGGACAAAATGATGGAGAATTTTTCCCACATCCTTCAATGCATGCTGATAGAAACAGACGCATCTTCATCAAGAGGCCACTTTGGAGGCACTTCACCTTTCAAGGTACAAGTTAATTTTGATATTCCTGTATTTGAATGACAGATAGATACATAAGCCCTAGACAAATGGTTAAATATGCTAGAAGGTTATTTCTCTATTCACAAATTTTCTGACAAAAAAAAGATCACCTTCGTACTCCTTAAATCTCTCCCCCATGTCAAACATTGGTGGGAAACTTATTGCGAGAAGATTTCCACAGAGGAGTCTGAAATATATGGGGCCAATCCCACTTGGGATTTTTTTTTCGATGCGGTAAAGGAACAATATTACCCTGTTGGAAACTATGAGGACTAGTACATGAGATGGACCACACTGCAGCAAGAGAGGGGCCAAGCGGTTCTGGAGTTCACCAATACCTTCCATACCTTGCACACCAAGATGGGTATCAAAGACTCCGAGCAACATTTGGTTCTGAAATACCGTGGGGCTCTACACAGATACATCCAGACTGAAATGTATTTTCTGTACATCTCATCACTCGGTGCTACTTATCGATGTGATGTTAAAATCAAGCAAAAATTTAAGCACCAAAACAAACAGGATTTCGGATCTATAAATCTGCAAAAACCAAAGTATGACAAAGACATCCCTAACAAACAGTCTCCCAAAAACCAGTCCAAGACACAGGAAAAGAAGGGTCACGGGAAGACAAAGAAGGACACCAGAAAATGGTTCGATTTCCACAAAATCCCCTAGCACAACACCGATGAATGTCGCTCAAAATAGTCATTGGTGGCTGAGATCAAAGACAAGGAGACGAACCCTGATTGAGAATCTGATTCTGAAAATATTGGTAAAGGACATTGATGTAGACCCCACTACTATTGTCGCAATTGCATCAATTCAACGAGAAGAACCAACAAATATCGAAGAGGGGGAGTGCCTTTTTCATTCACAAATGTGGGTAAAGTGGACACCACTATATTTTATTGTTGATAGCGGATGCCAGAAGAACCTCATCTCAGTAGTGGTCGTCAAATAGTTGGGATTGTCGACAACACCACACCCGCAGCCATACAACATTGGGTGGCTTCACCAAGGAAGAGATCTTCGTGTCAGCCAACAATGTTGATTATCATACGACATCCAGCCCTTCAAGGACAAGGTATTATGTGATGTTTCCCCACTGGATGTCTGTGATGTTCTCTTGGTCCAACCATATATGTGGAAGCGCCATGTTGTTTATGAGTCTCGACCCCATAGTTTCATTGTTACTTTGGGGGGTCATCTCTACAGAATACCAGAGGTAGTTCCAACTACTGTTCCACCTAAAAAGTGTCGCAATGTAGTATCTCATACTGCAAAATGTAGCTTATTTACAATCTGTTCAAAAGGAGAACAGAAGGACACTGCAACCACTACAAGCTCGCCCCAAGTACCTTCTATCCAATAGAAGTAGGTCGACAAGGCTGCAACAAAGTGAAAAGATTCATTCTACACAATGTCCTCTCATGTATCTCGACTTGTTGAACAGCCTCAGCCTCAACAGGTTCTTGACATACTTCCACAAAGTAAGTAGCACGATGTCTCCAACAATACAAGAAGCTCACCAAGATGTAGATCCAACAAACTCTTTTCCCTCTCCCTCGGGAAATCAATGCAATAGAGACCATTGTTTCCTAGGGAGGGAGGATTGATCTAGGTGGATATCGGTGGCCACCCACCTTTTCCAACTGGCTCAAAACAATTTTCTGGCAATTTTGGCAATTTACTATTTTTAGCAGGTTTTAACTTTCAGGGCCATTTTGAGGGCCTAAATGAAGGTTTTTCAAGATAGAGGTTCTCAATGATAGATAAAGGCATGATTTATCCCAAAAAATGAATCTCCTCGATGATACCTTTCCAACAAGCTATCATATGCCTAAAACAAAGATTGTATGAAAATGTTACGACCCCGGGAAGTTGATGTACTAACTTACCCAAACGGGGCCCACATGACTTTTGGCACTTCATCTCCTAGGGTTAGGTTTTTGGATGTCTAGGGTTTTCGGAATTCCTGTTTATTGTAAAAAGGCCTTCAGAGCCTCATTGTACTCATCTTCTAGCGAATGAGCGCAACTGTCACATCTCTTCTCAGAGATAAGCCGCCACCATTCTAGCAAGTCTTTCACTCTGTATTTTTACAGTCTCTGTACATTTCTTTCATTAATAAAAATCATGTATTACTATATGTTTGTATTTATGGTTGCATCTCTGATACATTTCTATTATATTATTGGATATACTTGATATCTCTGTGCATTTATTTATTATATCTTCGATCTCATTTCGTGCCGAAAATAATCTGGATCAGTGGTATCCGAGCAAGCTGTTCTTAATCATTTTCTTCAGTGCATGTCCCCAACAAGGTCCGAGTATAAAAAGTTGGGTCTCGAACTTGTTTCTCTTGAGGAAAATCGCTCTCTGACACCCAAGAAACACTCAATGGAAGAAGAAAAGAAAAATGATGGAGCAGACAATCCTATCAGTATGTTGCTTGAGCAAGCTCTCACATGACAAAGGGATGAAATGATGGAGATTTTTTCCCACATCCTTCAATGCCTGCCGATATAAATAGGAGCATCTTCATCAAGCGACCACTTTGGAGGCACCTCGCCTTTCAAGGTACAAGTTAATTTTGATATTCTTGTATTTGAAGGACAGATAGATGCAAAAGCCCTAGACAAATGGTTAAATCTGCTAGAAGGTTATTTCTCTGTTCACAAATTTTTCAACAAAGAAAAGATTACCTTCACACTCCTTAAAGATATGCCCCATGTCAAACATTGGTCGGAAACTTATTGGGAGCAAAGTTCCACAGAGGAGTCTGAAATATATGGGGCCGATCCCACTTGGGATTTTTTTTTGGATGCGGTAAAGGAATAGTATTACCCTATTGGAAACTATGAGGACCAGTACATGAGATGAACCACATTGCAACAAGAGAGGGGCCAATCAATTTCAGTGTTCACCAATACCTTCCATACCTTGCGCACCAAGATGGGTATCAAATACTCTGAGCGACATTTGGTTCTGAAATATCGTGGGGCTCTACACAGATACATCCAGACTGAAATGGATTTTCTGGACATCTCATCACTCGGTGCTACTTATCGATATGATGTTAAAATTGAATAGAAATTTAAGCACCTGAACAAACGGGATTTTGGATCTGTAAATCCACAACAACTAAAGTATGACAAAGACATCCCTAAGAAACAGTCTCCTGAAAACCAGTCCAAGACAATGGAAAAGAAGGGTCACGGGAAGACAAAGAAGGACACCAAAAAATGGTGTGATTTCCACAAAATCCCCTGGAACAACACCGATGAATGTCACTCAAAACAGTGATTGGTGTCTAAGATCAAAGACAAGGAGCTGAACTTTGATTCATAATCCAATTCTGAAAATACTGGTAAAGGATAGATCATTGATGCATACCCCATTACTATTGTCGCAACCACAACAATTCAACCAGAAGAACCAACAGATCCTGAAGAGGTGGAGCACCTTTTTCATTCAAATATGTGGGTAAAGGGGACCCCGCTGCATTTTATTGTTGATAGCGGAAGCCAAAAAAACCTCATCTCAACAGAGGTCGTCAAACATTTGGGATTGTCGACAACACCACACCCGTAGCCATGCAACATCGGGTGGCTTCGCCAAGGATGATATATCTGTGTCAGCCAGCAATGTTGATTGTCATATGGCATCCATCCCTTTAAGGACGAGGTATTATGTGATGTTTCCCCACTAGATGTCTGTGATGTTCTCTTGGGCCAACCATATATGTGGAAGCACCATGTTGTTTATGAGTCTCGACCCCATAGTGTTATTGTTACTTTGGGGGGTCATCTCTACAAAATAGCAGAGGTAGTTCCAACTATTATTCCACTTAAAAAGTGTCGCAAGGTAGTATCTCATACTGCAAAATTTAGCTTCTTCACAATCTGTTCAAAAGGAGAATAGAAGGACACTGCAACCATTATCGCCTTGCCCCAAGCACCTTCTATCCAATAGAAGCAGGTCAAAAAGGATGCAACAAAGTGAAAATATTCCTTCTTCACATCGTCCTCTCATGTATCTTGACTTGTTGAACATCCTCAGCCTCAAGAGGTTCTTGACATACTTCCACAAACTGAGCAGCGCGATGTCTCCAGCAATACAAGCAGCTCACCAAAATGTAGATCCAACAAACTCTTTTCCCTCTCCCAAGGGAACTCAACGCAATGGAGACCATTTATTCCTAAGGAGGGAGGACTGATCCAGGTGGATATCGATGGCCACCCACCTTTTCCGACTAGCTCAAAACGGTTTTCTGGCAATTTTGCCAATTTACTATTTTTAGCAGATTTTAACTTCTGGGGTCATTTTGAGGGCCTAAATGAAGGTTTTTCTAGATCAAGGTCCTCAATTATAGTTGAAGGCATGATTGAGCCCCAAAAATGAATCTCCTCAATGATACCTTTCCAACGAGCTATCATACGCCTAAAACGGAGATCGTATGCAAACGTTACGACCCAGGGAAGTTGATGTACTAACTTACCCAAATGGGGCTCACATGACTTTTGGCGCTACATCTCCTAGGGTTAGGTTTTTGGATGTCTAGGGTTTTTGGCATTCCTGTTTATTGTAAAAAGGCCTTCAGAGCCTCATTGTACTCATATTCTTGCGAATGAGCGCAACCATCACATCTCTTCTCAGAGATAATCCACCACCATTCTAGTGAGTCTTTCATTCTATATTTTTACAGTCTCTGTACATTTCTTTCATTAATAGAAATTGTGTATTATTGTATATCTGTGTTTATGGTTGCATCTCTGATACATTTCTATTATATTATTGGATACACGCGATATCTCTGTGCATTTATTTATTATATCTCTGATCTCATTTCGTGCCAAAAATAATCTGGATCACAAGTGGTTCCTCATGGTTGAACAATTATGACCTCTTAAATATGAAGCCTCAAAAGAAAATGAAGAAGCCTCAGATCTAAGGACAAGCAGTTACAAGTTGGCCCCTAAAAAGTGTTGCAAAAAATAAGTAACAAGTAGGTCCCATTGAAACCAATATTAAATTAAATATTAAGGATATTGTTGGTAAATTTGGCCCCAATGGAATAATCATTAAAAATTAAATTGAATATTGTTTGGATCAAGTCGACCCTAAAAGGAGGGTGCTAGATCTAGTATAAATAAGGCACCGAGAAGTTCATTTGTTACATTAACTCAAGTGATTTTTATATCAGGTAAACAAGGATATTTGAGGTGAATTCAATAGGTAATATGAAGTGAAGAAAGGTGGAATTCCAAGGGAGGATGAAGTCTTGTGATGATGTGTTCTAAGGTATGTTATTTAAAGGTCATATTACCATTTTTGCTATAATTGTTTTTATGGAATGAGTCAGATAGAAAAACTTGGAGGATGTTGAGAAGACATATCAAGGTACTTGTGGTAAACATTTCATCTTATGGGTCATTGTATTTTTGGAGTTACACTCTGTGGAAGATAGGGTTTTTGACTAGTCCTAAAACTAGTCTCAAACAAGAGTTCTAAGAAAACCAATCATTACTTCTTCATAGAGGATCCAAATTTTGTGAGACAAATTTAATTTGAATGAGTACATACATTAGTATGTTTTTTGAGAGTTTCAAAACTATATATCAAATATTGAGTGTGTGGCGTGGTATACAAGTTCTCTCTCTAGAATAGGCCAGAATTCAGCAAGGTCTACCATTTTCGCTATAACTCCTTTTCAGGGACGATTCAAGGAGTGAAACTTAAAGTAATTTTAGAGAAGATAGTGAAGAATATTGGGTACAATCTTTATACCTTTACTCATTACAATTATGGATTTATTCATGTTTAAATTTTGGGTTTGTGACTAAACTAAAAAACTAGTACCGCGAGACTGAAGTAAATTCAAATGAAGATCCTATCCTTTTGTTGAAGAAGTTGATGAAGGTTTGTAGGTCTGTGATCACATACACCAAGTTGATACATGACTAAATTTATGATATCTATGTTTTTTTTTTTGATGGTTATGGTATATTCTTAAGGAATATCTTGGATGGTTTGGCACATGATTAAGGCATGCTCTTGGCACATGGTTTGAGGTATATGTTGATGATGTTAAGCATATGTATGAGATAATATTTTAGTGATATTGAAATATTATTGAGTAGATATGGCTTGTTGATGATGGTGTTGATGATGAGATATCAATATCAGTGGTAGATACAATGACATATACAATGACATTGACAATGACAGTGACAGTGACAGTGAAAGTGATAGTGACAGTGACAATGACAATGACAATGGTATTTATAGGTTTAGTATACATTTATATTTCATGGAATAAGGAAGGGGGAATAAAAGGGATTTGTAGCCTCCTTCCAGTTGGAACCAGAGAATTTGGGGAATTGGAGCTTCCTTCAGGTTGGAGCTTGTAAATCAGGGGGTTGGATCCTCCTTCTAGTTGGAACTGGATAATTCAAGGAGTTGTAGATTCCTTCAGGTTTGAGCCTATAAACAAGGGGTTGGAGAATCCTTCCAATTGGCGTTGGAGAATTTGTAAGTCGGTGCTTCATATGAATCTAATATTTGATATATAGGAAAGCATTATGTGGTTTTCTCCCATTTGGGTTTTGATGTAAAAATATATTGTGCACTGTGTATGATGTGATATATTGTTGAATGGTACTATTTATGGTTATATGTTCATGAAAATTTATATGAAGTCCTAAGTGATAAATTGTTGATGAATTGATTCATACATATTTTGGTTAAAAGTGGCAAAAATTGCATAATATTGATTCACCCCCCCTCTTAGCTTTCCAACTCCAGATGCACTATTGGAATTACATCATTGTTTATTTACAACACAGTCTGAGGGGGAGCACCATAGCTAAAAGAACTATGCAAAATAATATGAAGTACTAATATAGGGGTAACAATTTCATAAAACAAGAGAACATAACACACTAAAAATAGGATTTTCCATGTTTCCAAAAGGTTTACATAGTCAGAAAGAGTGTCCATGTTGTCATTGGTGTTAAAGGGGGAGAGTAATAGTAAATCATGAGGGTTCAACAATACAGAGACAGGGGGAACAACTTAGCAATAGAGTACAAAAACCATGAGGGTTCATTAGTGCAGAGACAAGGGGAGTATCTCAATAACACAGTATAGAAGTATTTCCTAGAAGTGATTAGTCTGATAAAAATTATTGGTTTTACTAGGTTTACATCAATGACAAAGGGGTGTATTGCTAAGAAAATGTTGTCATTGACGTCAAAGTGACTACTAGACTGATAATGTGGCAATATGTGTAAAATAAGATTTATTGAGGTAATTGGTTGAGTGATGTAGTGTAGATATAAATATGTATGTCTTCAACATGTTTATCTACATGAACTTGGGATTCCAATAATAACTGTTGAACTGGAAGAATTCGGGATTCTGGTAATAAATAAAATTCTAGTAATAACTAGATTTCCAGTAATAATGTGTTGACTGGGGGAATTCAAGATTCAAGTAATAATCAACATTATGGTAATAAATGAAATTCATGTAATAACATGTTGACTGCAGGAACTTGGGATCCCAAAAATAACATATTGGTAACATCTTAACAACCATTATGTAAAGAAATTTGATTTAAAATGCAGAGAAGAAAAGTCAGCGGTTTAGCTATTTTGATGGTTTTGACACAATGAGTTATATTTTATGGAAGGAAATATGAAATAATATCTTGATATGGTCAAGCAAATACCATGGGTTTATACCATTGTAAATTTTTTTTCTAAGGGAAGAGAAACCATTGTAAAAATGTACATAAACTAGTATAAATATTTTATCAATCTTAAGAATATCTGTGAGAAGAATGACCAAGAGGGGGTTAATCTAATTTAAGGCCAATGAGAAGATATAAGGGATAAGAGTTGAGTGTGAGAAAAGGAAGAGTGAACCAGTGCTAGAAATAAGTTGTTACGGGAATCAACAGTTACAAAACTACATCTATAGGAAATAAGTTCTTACACAAATTAGCAGTTACAAAATTGCATCTACAGGAACAGTTGTTACAGAAATAACATTTACAGTAATTAGTATAGATGATATCTGAAGAGGAGAGATTAGTAATATGATATTTTTTGAATAACCAAACATTGAATAACTTATTTATTTTAGGGTGATAGGGTAGTGCAAGGAAGAGGAGTGATGTCCTTGTCTATGTAATAGGTTGGTGCCTAGAATGTGGGTGCTTGAAATTTTTTAAAAGGGGATAGGTGTCTCTTGCATGTAGGTTATTGAAAACTATTGAAATGGGATTGGTGTCTCCAGCAAGTGGGTGCTTGCAAAGATTGTAATCATAGGTTGAATATTAGATTATATTAAAATAAGTTTTTTGTGGTTTTATCTTGTATGGGTTTCAACATTAAATCTCTAGTGTTCTATGTTCAAATGTGTTTTTCAATGATGTTTTTCTTTTCATTAAAGTTATTTCAAGTTTAACCATGTCAAAAATAAAAAATAAGTAAGAATATTGATT
>ML794394.1:0-20847 GCA_009831015.1 Picea engelmannii
ATATGGTATTCACCAAAGTTGCACATTGTAAATCTGCTAAAGAGATTTGGGACAAGCTTCAAAATATTTATGAAGGAGATTCAAAAGTCAAAACAGCAAAGCTTCAAACTTACCGAGGTCAGTTCGAACAACTAAAAATGATCTTACTTGTGCAATTAGAAGCATAAGTGATGGTGAAATACCTATGAACATAAATAGTTTGGTGAGGTCGGAATTTTTGACTATATTATGGTAGCATATACATATACATATATAAATATAAATAGTTTTGTGGAGGTCGATAGTATAGTTTATATGAAGGATAAATATGAACTATTATACAATTGCAGATAGATCCTTGTTGTGAATTCAAAGATATCCACCCCCTTGTGTTTATGTTTAGGTAAATTCCTTTAATTCACCTTACTTAGCAAGAAAGGTTTGATATGAATCTTAACGAAGTAATGAAATTTAATGTCATTAAGAGGAAAGAAGGGGATTTTTTTTTATGACAATTTTAGGGAAACATTATAGTATATCACTGATTTTGCAGTAGATAATTTGAAATATTATAGTGTAGTAGAGAAAGAGTTTCTCAAGGTTCCAAGGGGAAGGCACATCAGGTCAGTGTACACTTCAATCAAGAGATTACTGCATGATAAAGGGGTATTAACCATGGAATGAGACAACTAAACTACCCTGCGTGCATGAAGGAGTTAGGGGAAACATTGAGGAAGGTATTAGGTAGAGGGGGAAATGGATAGAGGAGAGCACAATAAAGATAAATATCCCATTATGATGGATCAAGAGGAGTTCCAGGAAAATTTTTATAAGGCAGGAATGACGTGCAGTGGAAGACCCTACCAATATAAGCTCAATAGGAAGAAAAGAGTAGTAGCCAAGAGGGAAGTCTTAGAGAGTGATGAGCAAGAGGTAGAGGATATTGATGTCATGGACCACATTGAAAAAATATTGTGTGACGCATATGAAATAAATACTAGAGGAGTGGGATCTAATAAGAAAGAAGGTACCCTTGTCCAGATTTGAATCAATGTAGAACCTACAACCCCATGTACGATTAACACATCAACAAAGAAAGAGTTGTTTAGAGAACAAGTGATTGATGATCAAAGGAATCTAGGATATCAGAATAGAAGTGAGGGTAAAAGTGAAAGTACTGCCAACAGTGTACGTAGTGGTACAAGTGGAAGTAGCAGTAGCAATACCAGTCGGAGTTCAAGTCCGAACAATAGTACACAGATATTAGTACCACGCGGAGCAGGTACAAGACATTCAACAATGGAAGGTGTAGATCCAATGATAAGATTACCATAGTTCCATGGGGATGAATCAGAAGACCCAAAGAAGAACTTATTCATGTGTGAGTGAATATGCGAAGAAAAAAGATTCATTTATGAGGCAACAAAAGTAGCACAACTAGAAATAAAATTTAGAAACTACGTGCTGGATTGGTATATGAATCTAGTAGTAAAACATCCACAGGGTGCATCGAGAATAGTAGAAGAGATCAAACAAGTACTAATCACAGCGTTTTATAGGCCAAAATCAGAGGATCATTTTATGAATGAGATGATTGAGGTTAGACATAAACAAAGAGATTTTGTATGGGACATTGATCATAAGTTGAAGATATTGAAAGGTAAAATGAAGTATCCCATTTCTAACATGTAGCATAGACAATTGTTTATAAATTCTCTGTTACCACATTTCAAATATCCATTGAGACAGCTAAAATTTCAAACCCAAGTAGAGGCACTAGAAGAAGCGATGTATTTGGAGGAGAATCATTATAACCAGACAGATCGAGCTATAGAGGAGTTGAAGGAATACCTTAAGAACTTGACAGTGAAATTAAACTAGAATAAAAGTAGGGAGAAAAAACAAGTTGCTTGGTGTACATTTTGCATATCAGAGGGACATCATAAGAATGAGTTTCTAGAATTTGCGCAGTACCTGGTAGTAGGGATTCCAAATCCATTTCCTATAGGAGGGACTTGGTGTGAAATATGCAAGACACATGGGCATGATCCTTATCACTCCCCTATGATGTAGAAGTATAATACATAACCGAAGAGTAATTTCTGTAACTTTTGTAAGTCAGTGGGACATGAAGAAAAAAATTGTAGAACCCTGGAATTAATGAAGGAAAGAACCTCATATGCATATAGGATGCAAGTTGAGTTTATGGCAGGACAAACTGCACCACATTTTGGCAATGAGACACAATTTCAGGCAGTGCCACAGTTTCATAAACCCCCACAGTATAATCAAACACCACAGTATCGTCAATAGAACATGGATCGATAGGGGAACAAAGGATGATTCAAAGGTAGAGGAAGAGGAGGAATGGGAAGAGGCAGAGGGCCTATTATTAGCCATAATTTTCAATAGAAAGGAAACTGTTTCAAATATTTTCCTCAACCAACAACAACATGTATTTACTGTCACGTAGTATATCACGCCACAAAATATATCCTGAAGTTAATGACAAAGATCCAGGAGAAGAGCAAACTAAATAAAAAGAATGTCCAGTGGATTTCTATACAGGAGGAACAACAATATAGTGACTAGAGGAGGATAGAAGACAGGAGAAGATGCACATGATCAGAAGAAGGAATATTAGTGTTGGATTCAGAAGAACACTCAACCACAATAACAATTTTATGCAAAGAAGAAGAAGGAAATTTTCAAGGAAGAAAAGAAGGATTTCCTGAAGGAGAATGTAGCCTCCACATCGAATATTGTGTCGAGGTGTGATACTCCTATTTTTGATATGCCTCAGTATTTGGATCATACTTACAAAGGAAAGAAAGAATAGAAAGTAAGTAACGTAAAGGATTTCCTAGAATCTTTCCTTAAATTACTTAATAATAAGAATACCATGGATTTGTTTAAAAGTATGCTTGAGAAATATAGCATAGAGGAAGGGGTAGGAATAGAAACAAAGAATATTAATCATTTCCATAGAAAGAAATGAACTATCATAGAGTTAATATTGAATGCAAATATATGAACTTTAACATGGGAAATGTTATCCTAGACTAAGGATCATATGTCAACATTTTTCCAAAGAATACTTGGGAAGGAATGTGAGAACCTACACTAGGGTATTCCAATATCCAATTGAAGCTATAAAACCAGTAGAGAGTGATTGCCATATGTATATTAAAGAATGCAACAATGGATCTAGATGGTGTGTGCACCACAACAAACTTTGAAGTAATGGATATGGTGGATGAGTCTATATCATTTCCAACACTATTGGGAATTGATTGGGCCTTTGACAATCATTCCATAATTAATTTAAAGACTAGAAATATGATATTTGAATATGGGAACTTTAGGGTAGAAGCACATTTAGATCCCTCATATTGTGAAAGATATGTAAAACATTTTCCTGACAATGTCGTAGAGGATAATGTGAACGAATTATATAGGACTATTGCACGAGAAGAAGACTATGTGAATCCAACTGTAAATGGAGTGCTTAGTTGGAGGAGTATTAATTATGACATGTTAGATTCATATACTGGAGTAGAAAAATGGTATAACATATTGCATGAAGTCTCTACTAGGAGGTGCACCAGAGTTACATGTGTAGTAAGATGGGCTGGGATAGAAGTAAGACAATTTCCCACATTTATTGAAGAGGAAAATTTAGAAAACTTTATGACAGAGTTCCAATCATAGGTTTTGGATAGACAAAGATTATTAGTGTTGGATATAGCACTGAGGGACACACCTACATGGTGGTGGGTGTTGGGCTCTAAAGATGTCCTAAAAAAAAACTTAGTTTAACATTAATTTATCAACCTGAGGATTCATCTTTTCTTTCAAGGATATCAACAAAGTCTATGCAGATAGTTCTAGAGGTTAAAATCGTTTAGATAAAGAAAATCTAAGTTTATCAATAATAAAGTTCCTCACACATTCATTAAGACTCTAAGATTAAGATCTTACTCGACAGAATTATAATATAATCTATAACATGCTGTGAATTTAAGGCATTAACCAAATTGTTGAATTCATCTAGCTAACAAACAATAACTTAATATGTGAAAACACTTAATGAATCAATCTATTTCATTTGACTATGAAAATAATAATTCAATCTATGAAAATACTTAATAAATCAATCTATTAATGACTACTTAACCTGCTAGAAAGAAACAATGAATTATTGTAAAATTGAGAAGGAACAACAAATGTAACTTTAAGCAAAAGGAAAAACAAATGTGAATTTAAGAGAAATAAACAACTAATGTAAATTTAATAAAGGAACAACGTATGTGAAAATGAAAGGAATTTTCAAACAAATAAACTAACATAAATGGGAAATGGAACAACAATCGATATCCTAATGAAACATCTATCCTTTGTAACATAGCATAACCAATATAAAAACATCAACACACTCATGCATTTATATTAACTGTTGCAAAGAGATTTAAATCACAGAACTGAAATCAAATTGATACGATTACAGATTGAGACAGTAACTCCTTTCGACTGGGCCCACGGTCTTTAGAAGTACTGTTTCTAGAAACTCTGTATGAAAAAATGGTAAAAACGATCAAGGCTTCCATTATCTTCATAACTGGTAAAACATTTACAATAGACTGCTTGTACAGAGCAATTCAAAGATCCAAATTCTTGGATAATTTTCTTCTTCCCCGTTTCTCTAGGGTTCATTTCCATCTATATATTACAGTGATATGGGTAAATTAAGCTATCCCGAGGATCGAGACATCCTCAGGATTGCTTTTACTATTTATAAAGATTACAAAATAGAGAATCAATCTTCCTCAAAATTGCTTTACGCCTAATTTCTTCAACCACCAATATTCTACGCATATTCAAAATATTCTTAGCTATCTTGAGTTTAACAATATTTTTCCATTCCTGCAATAAAATCAAACAATTCAAACTGAAATTCATAAATTATCTAATATTACTCAATAATAATTTTAGAAGACTTTTTAATCATTTTATTTCCTAATTATCTCTAATTAATGGAAAAGTCAATCAAGATCATATCATAAACCATGGTGATAAGAAGGATATTTGTACCTTTTTCTCAACTCAACATACCCCCCATCTTACCTTCTTGCATGTCCTCATGCAAGCAAAGATTTTACATGTAAAGTAATGATGTTGAAGGGAGGGGAGGTCTGTTCTCTAGGTCTTCTAAACCCATTTTTACTTTTGATGTCTTCAAAAGAATCTTCTTCCTCCTTTTTACGAATTTCATAATTACTCTTGTAACCTTATGGAGGATACCAAATAATAGGAGGACTATATCTGCACCTAACCTAGGCAGGTCCTTCACCCAGGATCATCCTAGCATACATTTCAAACCTAAAGGTAGATGCATGAAATTTTTTGAAACCAAAGGGTTCCCTATTCTTGACTACATTTGGGGAGACATCCCATATTAGTTTGGAAGAAGAAATAACTTCTTCTTTAATCTCCCTAAAATATGGTAGTCCTGAACGTACAACCTGTTAGTGGATAGGAGCTAAACATTTTATAACCTTCTCCCTTTTCATGAATGTTATGTGTTGCATAATGGTTGCAAAGGATTTAGGAGGTTACCCTCTGATCCATAGGTCCAACCCAGTCTCCCTTTTCATGAAAACCTTGTGTGCTTTATCCCACCTGATTTGGTTCTTGGTAAAAGACAAAAATGCTTGAAACTATATGTCTCCAATGAAATGATTAGGGTTCTCCTTTTTGTTTTCTCCAATGATGAAGTTGTGAAGGTATAGCTCACACATAAAATATTGCACTCCTTCTTCTTGTTCTCTAAAGAATGAAACGAACTCAGAAAAAGTGGTGAACTCAAAAGGTTTTCCTGCTCTAATAGCTTTTATCCTTAGCAAAAAATAACGTTCTAATAAAAACAAGGTGTAATTAGTGGCAGGAGCCCTGCAATCTACTATAACAGAATAAACAGAGAAAATTTCTTTGATTTTCTCCAAAGCTTTATCTAACTAGCCCTATACTTTCTTCACCTTTCCTTGAGCTCTGTTGAGCTTAGCAAAAGTTTCATTCTTTGTTGCTGACATGGATTTAAGTTGTGTGATAAATTTTTGATTCTCTACTATGGTTATCATTTCACTCCTGCATTGAGTCAAGTTCTGTTGGGTTTGCACCAACTCTGCCTCTAACCTTTTAATGACAATACTCTGTTCAGGAGACTAAAATGCTTCCTCAATCTGAACAACTGTCTCATTTGTTGTTGGGGAATCTGTTTGGGTCTTTATATCAATTGTATCCAAAGGAGGAGGAAAACCTGTAGGAAGTACTCCCTCAGTTTGGACAGTTGTTTCTTCTAGTGTTGGAATCTATGTTTGAGTCTCTATATCTATTTTTTCAAATGGAGTAGACAATTATTTCTATGTTACATTAGAACTGGTATGGACTGTCCTCCTAGGAAGTGGGTTCCTTCCCTATATTATAGGCCTTTTGGATTTCTTCCTTTCATAGGCCTTATCAACTTGCTCCAATTGTTTTCTTAATTCTTTAATTATTTCTTTGAGTCTACCAACTTTTTGTTTTAGTACTTTAATTTTTTTAACCCTTTTCCTCAACAACTTGTTTTCCTGTTTAAAATTTCTTATTTTATTGCATCCTTTGCCTTCTGTTTTTTGTTTATCGAGAATGTCAAGGTTTTCCTCACCTTTATCAGCTAATGACTATTCCCCTATTTTTTTTATGTGCTCTGTCTATTCTACATGATTGTTTACCTCAATGTGAGGTTTTGGCTATGTTGTATTTTTGGGGAATGACATCTCTATGTCAGGGAGGTCCAAGGAAGGGTTTGGAGAAGAATTTGGTGCTTCATGTTCTTCCCCAGTACTTGAGCCATTTCTACCTCATAACTTTTGAAAAACGTCGTGAGCAATGTGGGCTCTCGACGTACACTTCGACCACCCATGTCTTATGTGAACAGATGAGGAGAGCTATTGTTCCCTCCTCCAGCTTAGTTTGACCATATTTTGAAACAATATCACCGGAAACAGAAAATATCATAGAACAACAACTATGTATAAGAATGTGAGTTTTACCATTTATTGCAATCATTATGATCTATCAGTAAATGTGAATAATATCCGCCCCATCATAAATGGAAAGGTTGACCTCGATCATCAAAATGTGTGAGTGTAATAATGGTAGTTAGTTCAAGTGATGGTTGTTCTGTCTGTGCATTTTCTTGAGTGCCTTGTGAGGGTTGTTCTGTTTGCATAGCTTCCTAAATGTGTTCAGGTTGAATTGTCTTTTTTCCCCTTCTTCTTTTCATAGTAGAGGTTTCAGGGACAACAATTGTTCGTTTTCTCCTCTTCCTTGATGTTTTTTCTTGTTTGGTCTGGGTTTATACCAACTAGATAGGGTCTGCCTCAATTTATGGTTGGGATAGTGGAGTTTCAATTTGGGCACTGCCTCCTTCTTCCTTAATTGTCTCAATTCTCTGTGAGGGGGTTTCTTGGTGAATTTTAGGTTATTTGATTTCTAGGGGCCTATCGACCTCGATTAGATCACCCCAAGTTATTTGATTTTGGCTCAGGGACATGTTTACTATTATCTTTACTAGTCCATGGTGACTAATTATAGTGATAGGATCTTTAGCCTTCTGAGTTCTTGCAACAACTTCATGTAACATGACATTTAGAAAAAATGGAAAATTTATTACTAAACTTTGTTTTAGTGATGCTAACAATTTGAGGTGGCGAGGCCACACCACATCGTACCTCCCATAACATGTGATATAACTTTGTATTACTCTTTCTAGCTCCCTCCATGGCTCGTTGAGAGTGGTGGGGTTGAGTCCCTTCCCCTTTTTATCAATTTCGTATCTGGGTTCTAAGAAATATTCCATAGTCTCCTTGAGCATTGTATACTTCCTGGTACACGGTATGCCTTTGTTGTGGAGGCCGATAATATCTGCTATAATTTCCTCAATGTCCAGAATTTGTATATCTCAGATCACAGAGATTCATCTCTGGAAGTTATGTAAAAATGCTAGCGTGATATTTGTGTCATATCCTTGCAATCTGTTGAAGTACTTTGTCCACCCCAGACGATGTAAAATTTCCCTTTCCTGGTCGATTACTTGCAGCAATGTGGGCTCTCGACGTACACTTCAACTACCCATGTATTCTATGAATAGATGAGGAAAACTATCGTTCCCTCCTGTAGCTTAGTTTGACCAAATTTTAAAACAATATCACCATAAATAGAAAATATCATAGAACAACAATTGTGTATAAAAAATTGATTTTTCCCATTTATTGCAATCATTATGATCTATCGATAAATGTGCAGAATATCCTCCCCCTCATAAATGGAAAGGTCAACCTCGACTGTCGAAATGTGCATGTGTAATAATGGCAGGTAGTTCAAATGAGGGGTGATTACTACATCGTCGACGCTGTTGGGAGAAAAATCATTAATAACCTTCAAAAGAACTTTAACGATAATCACTTTTGTGTGGGAAATTCAAATTGACATACCTATGTTCAAAAACGTTTAAGGAAAAAGATCTTGAATATTTTAAATTTATTCACATGTTTTACAAATATTCCACATGTCATAACGTTGTTACTTTCCCTTGTTATTCGATATAATTGGAATGATAGCCTCATTTTTAGGAAAGGAAATCTAGGAACACACAAAAAAACTTGGCGTATTTAAGGTAAACTTTGATACCACAGGCAGAGCCATTGTTGCCAACATGCATCCATATCCTCGACGGGGATTCATTTTAATCCATAGATGAGCCTTTATCCTTAATAAATAGTTTGAATCATCTTTTCCCAAAAATACCACTATCCTGGTTTGGTATCTAGATAATGATAATGCCACTCACTAGATCATAATGTAAGTGAACAAGTCGGCTCGTGATGAGACCTCTTGTCATTTGAAAAAACAAATGCCAAAGGCCATTGCCCTACTATGGTATCCATAGTGGGAATGTCACTTATGTTATTATCTAATGATCATGGTAGGTTGGCTCGTGATGAGACCCCCTACCCTTTGTGGGAGAAGTTTATTACTTTACTTATATTTACATTTTATTTTTTTTCCATCGTTTTTATTTTTTTAGGCTCTATCAAGGGAGGCTCATCTTTTCCTTAAGATTGAGGGATGGAATAAGAAGTGTAAGAATTCCAAGTAAAAAATGTGCTTTAGACTCCTTATTATGATATTAAGGAAAATTATCATTCAAGTATATGTATATATAAGGGAGGGAAACAAATGGTTAAAGATGATGATCAATATTTAAGATAATTCATAGAAATTAATCCAAAAACAATTCAATAAGGTATGCTAGATAGTCCACACAAAAATGACAAATCGTTACTTCTCATCATTAGAAGTGGTGCTAATGAAAATTAATTAGTGAAGGTCATACCCAACGGAGTGGCTAAAGCAATAATGACATGCTTGTTTATGAGAAAAGAATTGTTCCTTTTGGGGAAAAGGAACAACAATAAGGAGAAACCATAGAAGGAACAACAATTGTTCCTTTAGAATGAACAATGCTATCGAAAAAGGAATGAAAATCACGACAAAGGGAACAATGGTTGTAACAAATGGGATGACAATCGTTACTTTCAAATGAACGAGAACTATACACAAAGGGAACAACAATCGCCCGAAGGGAATGAAAGTTGTTTCATTCAAATGGACGACACCTGTACACAAAAGGAACAACAATCACAGACATTTTTCTTTAGAAAATCTAGTATTGATTAGTCATCAACTAAATTCATTTAATTTTTTGGGTGGAATTGTTCAATAATCGAAGTACTGGATGGTTTTTTATTACAGTCGCTCGATTTTTGTTGCGGAACATGACATATTCATCTTCTGTGAAAACAAGGTTTATATTCAATAGGTTTTTCAAAGCGAGACAAGAGTAAGGAACATAAAAAGTGCTAATGATATTCATTACAATCATCTCTTCTAGTTCTTATTTTTGCAAGTGACTTCCCTAGAAAGAAAAAATCTCAATCAAATCCATAAAGAAAGCTATATACAATATGTACAGTGCTGGTAAAAATCATAAGTTTATGAAGTTGAAGTTGTTGGGTTACCTTCCCATCCAGCTGAAATATGAACAATAGGGTCCTTACTTACTTCCTAGCAAAATGATTCTTTTGAAAGCGGATGATGGTAGAGTCATAGTCGATGTCCATTTACTAGAAAAGGAGAGCTAGAGATATCGATGGTAACTAAAGTGACAGTTCCATTATCACGAACTTCATTGATTTCATACGATCCCGGCCACCTTGTCTATAATTTTCCAGGAAAATCCTAAAATATGGAATCATAGAGAAGCACCCAATAACCTTTTTGGAAGGATTTCTTCTTGATATGTTTATCGTGACATCCAACTTATTGTTGTTGAATATCAGTTGTGCGTTGTAGGGAGAACATGCATTCTTCATATAAATCATCGAGCTGTTGTAAGCATTGTTTACCTATCTTTGTAAGATCCAGTCCAATTTCCTGGGCCATCCTTAGAGTCTCGATCTCAAATTCAATTGGAAAGATAGGTTCTTTGCATTAGACTAGATGATACGGAGAGTAGCCAATAGTTTTATGCCATGTCGTGGGATAGGCCCATAAGGAATTTGGAAGCTCAGGTGCCCAATTCTGACGGTTTGTTGACACTGTTTTTTTCAAAATCGCCTCCAAGACTTTATTAGTACTTTCTACTTGTGTGTTTTCCTGTGGGTGGTAGTGGGAGGTAACTATATGTTTAATATGATAATTGCATAGGGTGGTCATGATATTATGGGTTGTAAATTGCAACCCTCTGTCAATGATTACTTCCTTGGGTAATCCATAATGTACAAATAATTCGAAGAGAAACTCAATGACTGCTTCCTATGTTGCATTTATCAAGGCTACTACCTCTACCCATTTGGTCATACAGTATGTAAAAACTAGTATATATAGTTTCTGGTTTGATTTTGGGTTGAAGGGACCAACAAAGTCTAGTGCCCATCTATCAAAAGTTTATGGGACTACTTGTTCTTGCAGGGGCATTTCATCAGCTTGGCATGGTCGACCCATCCTTTGACAATTATTGCAGGCCTCGACATACTTCTTTGCATATTTAAATGTTGAGGGCCAATAGTAGCCGATCTGTAAAATCTTATGCCCAGTTCTACGGTCTGTAAAATTTTCGCCACAAGGCTCATCATGACCTGCCTTCAATACATCCTAAGTTTCGTCATCTTTTACACATCTTCGGATCTGAAGGTCATCCCCCATGTCGAAAAGATATCCATCAATCCAGGTGAACCGTGCACTGCACTGGACAATTAGTTTCCTTTCTCTTGACGATAGGTGTGCTGGTAGTTTCCCAGCTACCGGATAATTCACCACATCAGCATACCATGGTGGCTTAATAGTGACATCAAACAAGTGTTCATCTAGAAATTGGTCTTCAACTATCAAAGAATCATATGTTTTGGACACGCGAGACAAGAAATATGCGACACAATTTTCTCTTCTGGGTCGATCCTTGATGGTGATGTTGAATTCCTGCAATAGTAATAACCACTGAGTAACCCATACATTAGTAATAGGTTTGTTAGCTAAATATTTAATAGGAGAATTATCAATATATAGAATAACCAAATAGCTCGTTATATAGTGACAAAATTTATTAATAGCATGGATAATGGCTAAAAATTCTTTTTCTGTTACTGTATAATTTAATTCAACGGGAGTGATATTTTTGCTAATAAAATAAATAACATAAGGTTTCTTGTCTTCATCATGTCCAAGGACAATGCCTATGGAGATATCTAATGCATCTGTAGAAATATGAAATGGCAGTTTCCAGTTTGGTCCTCTCAGCACCAGTGTTGTTGAGACCAACCTTTTCAGTTCTGCAAATGAAACATCACACTTGTCAAACCACTGAAATTCCGCATTACTAGTTAAAGCATGTAAAGGTGCAATTGTTCTTGAAAATTTTTCTATGAATCTACGATAATAGAATGGATAGCCAAGGAAACTACGTACCTCAGTTTGTGTACTAGGTGTAGGTAGATTAAGGATTACCTCTATTTTTATGGATCTACCTTGATTCCATCTGCAGAAACATAGTGTCCTAGTACCACACATTTAGTCATCATCATATGAAACTTATCATAGCTCAAACATAGCCTAGTAGAAATGCATTGTTCTAGTACCTTATCCATATTTCTTAGGGCTTGATCAAAATAAATACCATAAGGGGTGAAATTGTCCATGTAAACTTCATGTCCTTCATTAATCAAATCAGAAAATATGCTCAGAATGGCTCTCTGGAATGTGGCTGGAGAATTACATAATCCAAAGGAAAATACCCTATATGTGAAAGTACCCCAGGGACATGTAAATGTAGTTTTATCTTAGTCTTCCAAAGCAATCTGGATCTGATTATAACCACTAAAGCCATCTAGGAAGGAAAAAAATTGCTTCCCTGCTAAAGTATCAAGGATTTGGTCAATAAAAGTAGGGGAAGTGGTCCTTCTGGGTAGCTTTATTGAGTTCTTTGTATTCTACACAGATCCACCACTTTCCATTCTTCTTGGGGATAATTACTAGTGGAGAGACCCACCGATTGTTCGAAATGGAATATCTAAAATCTACATCCAATAGTTTCTGTAATTCTTCTTTAACAACATCCCTGAGATGAGGATTCAATCTTCGTTGGCGATTTCGGATGGGTTGGGAATCTTTCTCAATATAAATATGATGTTTTCAGAGTTGAGGATCAATGCCATTCATGTCGGGATACTCCCATGCAAAATCTTAATGATGTTTAGAAAGGATTTGAATCAATTTTTGTTGTTGTTGCACATTCAAATTAGCATTGATATTCAGACACCTCCCAGGTGAAATTTCAACTGATATGTTGTTATGGACATCACTAGTAGGAATCTATTGCTCCATCAATTCTTCTAGAGGACCTCCCTGTGATTCATTATCTAAAACAACATTTAGCATTTGACATGTTGGGTTTCTTATAACGGCTAGGATGTTAATGAAGCTATTGATCACATCATCTTCTAGTTGGTTTTTGAGTCTGAGATATTCTTCCAGTGTGAGAGGAGATCGTAGATTCTTTTATGGATATCTAGGTGGTGGAAACTGTTGATGTATGATAGGCGGACTTGGTTTAGCTAGAGGATATGGGATGAGGTTATTTGTAGCATTTCCTCTAGCAATTTTCATGTTGCCTATGTGATATCCTATGTATGCATTTGTTGTTGCGAGACATGGTATTCCCAATATCAATGGGTGTCCATCGAGTCTACTTCTTGGGTTGATAACTAGAAAATCAATTGGGTATTCCCAAGAGTCGACTGAAATTGCTACATCTTGTAATGTGCCGACTAGTTTAACCATTGTTCTATCAGCCAATTGTAACATAATTAAATTAGGTTTGAAGGAGGTGATACCCATGATGTTACAGGTCTCAATGGTCAGAATATTAATGGATGCCCCCAAATCCACTAGTGTATTTGGAAAATAACAACCCTATATCTGAATTGTTACTATTGGATTCCTTGGGTCTGCATACTTGATCAACTCCTACATTTCTAGAATAAGATCAGATAATTATCCTACCACATGAACAATTCATTGATTCTTAGCTTTCCTAACAGGCTTCTTCCCACACATTTCTTTGATCATTTTTTCATAAATTGGGATGTCTTGCAGACCCCGTAGAAGTGGGATTTTAACATATAGATTCTTTAGTTCCCTAATGATATCGAAATTAGGATATACAACTTTTTTATTTATCATTAGCCTCTTGGGAAATGAGGGAGGAGGAATTATGTCCTCATCAGGATTTTGTTGCTCGAGTGTGTTTTCCCCATGTTCGATTTCTTCCATTATGACCAGAGTCATGGGTATTATTGTTGGTTGTATATTATTTTCATTCTCCTTCTCTTGGTGAATGTTACTTTCTTCAAGACAAATTATATGCCCTAAACTCAACTAGAGTTCGTTGCATCCTACTGAGTTTATTTTCCCCTCCAAATTCTCAACAATTTGCACGATTTGGGTAGGTCTATTGTTAGGATTTGGGTTGGGTTGAGCTGGTAATTGAGGGTTCACTTGAGGTTGAGGGTTTTGGGGTCATTTAAGTGGGGTTTGGAAAGTGGGTTGAACTTGAGAATCCATACCCATGGGTTGATTGGTCATTCCCATGGTGCGCTACCAATTTTGATTCTAATTGGGGGTTTGGGCAACTCTGTTAGTCCACTATGAAGGATAGGGGTTATTATTTGAATTATTCCAAGATGAGGTAGGGTTTTGTGAGTTAGGATAGGTGGGATTTACAACTAATTGATTTGGCAAGGTGGGATTTGCATCTGATGGATTTGGCCAGGGTGCAATAAAATATTGTTGGGACTGCTAGGTGGGGTTAGCAAATGGTTGGCTCTTCCATGTGTTTCTAGAATTTTGTTGCTGATTATACTACACATAAAAGAAAGAAGATGGATTTTTTAATGTACCTGGGGGATGAGGCTTCCATTGGTGACACTGATCCATCACATATACTGGTTCTTTTTCCTCTTCCAATTATTTAAAGACATCTTTTAGTCCTGGGAGCGATGGACATTGCTCTGACGCATGGTCTTTGAAACTTATGGTGCAAACCCAAACCACATCCAAAGGACATTCCCTTGGACCATGTTTCTTTCTACATCGGTGGAAAAATATGGCCAAGGATTGTTCTTCTTTTGCTTATTTTTGTTTAGCCTACAAAACATCCAATTGTGTAGTCAGAGTGCTCAAAATGTCAGTTTTGAGATTTTCTAAAAGATTACCAACTTCTGCTCGGGTGACACCCCCTCTAGTAATGTTTTTATTCCTGGTGAGGGGAGCCTGGATTCCTGATCTAGTTCGTGTACTTCCACATGAACACCTGATGCACAATTGGACAATTTTATCATATGTTTATTGATAAATATCACCTTTCCCCATTAAATTCAATGTTTCTGACCATTCATCTTTCATACCTTTTATTAGTGTGGATTTAAGTACCTCACCTGGTAGTGTATCGTAAGTTGATATTTGCAAGTTATATTAAAACCTTTCAACATATTCTTCTAATGTCTCATTTTCTTTTGAAGTCATTTGAAAGATTTCATCTTTTATATCCTTGGTTCTATAGTAATATTAATATTTTGTAAGGAAGGCTTGTTTCATTTCATCTTGTGAGTTTATAGTTCCTCCCGCTAGTCCCATAAACCATCATAAAACTTCTCCTTTCAAGGTGGAAGGAAATCGTTTTAGTTTCTGGGGTTCATAGGTGTAGCCATAACCTCTACACAGGACATCAAATTCGAATAAGAACACATCAGGGTCCTATGAGATCAATCCATGAAAGGTTGGAAAATTCTACAATGCAATGGATTTCATTGGGGCATTGGCAGCCAGATCGACTATAGGATATTCCAAAGTGGAAGTGTGGGTTTGTGGTTGATTTGGTTGTTACATTTGGTCGCAAATATGCCAATAATCTTTAGGGATTTCATGGCCTAGGTGTTTTATTCGAGGTGGTTGATTGTTTGGTACTTTATGGGATTTAATTGCGCTGCCTCTATCTAGGATTTCATGTGTACCTTCTCCTATCAAAATCACAAGAGATCCAGGATCAGGTGGTTGTGATGGGTTTGCTCAGCAACCCAAATGGTATCCCCTTATCCTTCTTCCATATTACAATAATTTCCCTCATCTAAAGGGCTGAGAGGTGGAATATCTGTATTTTGAAAACTTTGTTCAACCCCTTTAGTTCTGCTATGAACCTCAACATGATCTACATTTGGTGAATTTCTTTCTTGAGGGATTCGGGTAGAACCTTTCTGGGGTCCAACTGAAGCTTGAGATTCATCTTTTCGGATGATTTCATCTATGAAATTACTTCTTCCACAGGGCACCGGGCCCTGGGCTTTTGTAGTTGTTTGTGCGGGTTTTGGTTTTTCAGGTTCTTTCTTCTTAGTCATACATACTCACACAAAATTCTAAGTACCTATGCAACCTCTTATGCATTAGCTGAAGGTAGGCGCTGGCACAAGCATTTTACTTATTTCCTACGTAGGTTCTTACCTTCCGATTTCAATACCTCATCCTCCATAGATGAAACCTATGCTATCTTCGACATTCTCCCTGGAAACAACGCCAAAATGTTGGGCTCTAAATATGTCCTAAAAACAACCTTAGTTTAACATTGATTTATCAACCCGAGGATTCGTCTATCTTTCAAGAATATCAACAAAGTCTATGTAGATAGTTGTAGAGGTTATAATCATGTAGCTAAAGAAAATATGAGTTTATCAATAATCAAGTTTCTCATAAATTCATTAAGACTCTGAAATTAAGATCTTACTCAACAAAATTATAATCTACCCTATAACATGCTATGAATTTAAGGCATTAACCAAATTGTTGAATTCATCTAACTAAGAAACAATAATTTAATCCATGAAAACACTTAATGAATCAATCTATTTCATCTGACTACCAAAACAATAATTCAATATAAGAAAATACTTATTGAATCAATCTATCAATGACTACTTAACCTGCTAGAAAGAAACAACGAATTACTATAAAATTGAGAAGGAACGAAAATTGTAACTTTAAGCGAAAGGAACAACAAATGTGAATGTAAGCAAAAGAAACAACTAATGTAAATTTAATAAATGAATAGCATATGTGAAAATGAGAGGAACTACCAAACAAATAAACTAACAGAAATGTGAAATGGAACAACAATCGATAACCTAATGAAACATCTATCCTCTGTAACATATCATAACCAATATAAAAACATCAACACACTCATGCATTTATCTTAACTGTTGCAAAGATATTTAAATCACAAAACTGAAATCAAATTAATAAGATTACAGATTGAGACAGTAACTCCTTCCGACTGGGCCCATGGTCTTCAGAAGTATTGCTGCTAGAAACTCGGTATGCAAAAATGGTAAAAATGCTCAAGCCTTCCATAAGCTTAATAACTAGTAAAACATTTACAATAAATTGCTTGTACATAACAATTCAGAGATATGAATGCTTGGATAATTTTCTTCTTCCCCATTTCTCTATGGTTCATTGCCCTCTATATATTACAATGATATGGGTAAATTAAGCTATCAATTGCTTTTACTATTTTTAAAGATTACAAAAAAGAGAATCAATCTTCCTCAAAACTACTGATTTCCTCAACCTCCAATAGTCTACGCATCTTCAAAATATTCTTATCTATCTTGAGTTTATTAATATTTGTCCATTCTTTCAATAAAATCAAACAATTCAAACCGAAATTCAAAAATTATCTAATATTACTCAATAGTATTTCTAGAAGACTTTTTAATCATTTTATTTCATAATTATCTATAGTTAATGAAAAAGTCAATCAAGATCATATCATAAACCATGGTGACAAGGAGGATATTTGTACCCTTTTCTCAACTCAATAGTGGGTTGCACATAATATGGTAATTCAGGACTTTTATCAATGTAAGCGACTGATGCACATAAGATTTGGCAGGAGTCAGCATGATAGATCCCTACAAAAGTATGATGGAAGAGGGAAACCAAGACAACACATAAATGATTGTCACTAAATGGAGATTGGTACCACTAGGGGAATGGACACATTTTTATTCATACATCAAAAGGAATACCTAGTAATTGGTATAAGGAGAAGGAACCAAAAGAGTTTACTGCACCTATGAAGATTAAAAAGGTCAATATTGGGACTGAAGATAAGCCCAAGATAACGAGCATTGGATATTACTAGGAAAGTGAGACAATGGAAAAGACAACTGAATTACTGTGTGAGTATAGTGACTTATTCCGAACCACATTTTCATAGATGAAATTGAGAGAAGGAGAACTCGGAGAAATGAAGATACCCCTCAGACCAAAGGAAAGACCAGTTAGATAGATACCATACAAATTAAACCTCATCTATAAGAAGAAGGTGAAGGCAGAAATTGACAGAATGCTATAATCAAGAATCATAGAGCCTATAGAAGAATCTGAGTGGATTATTCCAATGGTGGTCCAGGAAAAGAATACTGGAGGGACTAGGATATGTGTGGATATGAGGAAGTTAAATTATGCATGCCTGCATGATCCTTTTCCTACTCCATTTACATATGACGTTTTAGATAATGTGGGAGGACATGAAGTGTACTATTTCATAGATGGATTTTCAGGTTACCAACAGATCAAAATTGATCCAGAGGACAGGTAAAAAACTACATTTGCAATAGAGTGGGGATCATATCAGTACACAGTAATTCCATTTGGTTTAAAGAATGCATCAACAATATTTTCTCTAGTAGTAGTAGCTACATTCAAGGATTTTTTAGATAAATTTTTAGAGGCTTATCTAGATGATTGGATAGTATTTCATTTATTAAAGGACAATTTGATGACCTATAAGGTACGATATTATGTACACATTATATCATGCCACACCTCCAAGGAAACACTGGGATCATCTCGTGCCACACACAACTATTGATTTTTGCTCTCATGATGGTTTTTCTTGTTGTTGCAATGCTCGTCCTTCCAACATCTACGTCATTTTTCCCCTGCAAAACTGACCTCACCTTCCTTCAACTTCCTCTAGAGAATTCTTATTAATAGTATGTCAAAGCCCTATAATAATACCCTTTAAGAACCATTCAAAAACAAGATGAGGAGGTAGGTAGAGAATTCTACGGGATGTGATCTCTAGTTTTGAGTAAAGAAAGCAACAAAACATATGAGGTTAATGTTAGAAAGATGTAGGAAAATTCATATCTAATTGAACATTAAGAAATGTATATTCATCACATCGTTTGGCATCCTAATTTGGAACATTGTATGCAAACATGGCTTTATAGTAGACCTTGCTAAGATTGCTACTATTATCTATTTACCACCACCAAAGTAAGTACGCCAGTTGAGAGCAACATTGGGCCACACAAGGTACGACAGGAAATTCATAAAGGGATATGAAAATATTATTGTTCCCATGGAGAAGTTACTAAATAAATACATCATGTTCAAGTGGAATGATGAATGCCAATAAATCTTGGACATACTGAAAAAGAAAATGGTGATAGCACCAATTTTGAGCTTTCCAGATTGGATAAAATAATTGCATGTGCATGTGGACGATTCATCCGTTGAACTTGGAGAAGTTTTGGCACAACCAGGTGATGGAGACATTGATCACCCAATATCTTTTGCTAGTAGAAAATTGTCTGAGTCTGAGAAGAACTATAATACTACAGAAAGGGAAGGTCTGGATATATGGTATATACCCTACAAAAGTTTAGAAATTATTTATTGGGTAATCCCTTTAAGATGTTTACATATAATTCTTCTTTTAAGTACCTAGTTAACAAGACATTGTTGGGGGGGAAGATCTATAGATGGTTGTTATTGTTTCAGGGATATTTGAAATCATAGTAAAAACAGGGAAGTTGAATGAAAAACCAGATCATTTGTCAAGAATTACTAATGGAGAGGAGCCATAGAACTTGGAAGAATCTTTTCTTGATGCTAAATTATTTTCTGTTCAGATTGATGATGATTATTTTTTTGACATTGTTGTATTTTTTACCATAGGAATGGCTCCCAAGGAATTTACTATCGCACAGAAAAAACAATTGGTAGTGCGCACTACAAACTGTCAGCTGATTACAGGTCATTTATACAAATTAGGCACAGATGGAATTATGATAAGATGTGTGATGGAGAATGAATGCTCCATGGTGTTAGAAGAAGCACATGAATGTATATTTGGAGGGTACTATGTAGAAAATATTATAGCATAGAAGGTGTTGTTCACAGGATATGGTGGCCTACAGTACATAAGGATGCAAAGGAATACTATCAGACATGTGATGTCTGTCACAGGGTGGGAAAACCATCTAGAAGGGATGAAATGCCACTTATGCCCCAAGTAACTCTACAAGTATTTGATAAATGGGCTATGGATTTCATTAGACCCATTAACCCACCAACAAGGAGGTCAGGAGCCAGATACATCATCATTTAAACAAAATACTTAACCAGATGGGAAAAAGCATCCCCCGTGAAGGATTGTGGTGCATAAACTACAATGCAGTTTCTCTTTGAGAATGTGGTGACCAGATTTGTATGTCCCAGAATTTTGTTGAGTGATGAAGGAAATCATTTTATTAATAGTACAATTAGATCTATGACAGAATAATTTGAGATACATCATTAGAAGAGGACACCTTACCAATCCCCGACAAATCGTACAATAGAATCTTTTAACAAGATTGTAGAGAATTCATTGACAAACATTTGCAATGCGAATAGGGATGATTAAGATTTGAAGGTATTAGTAGTATTATGGGCTTACAGGAATACATGCAAGAAGCTTACAAGACAAACACCATTTAGAATGGTGTATCGGAAGGAAGAAATGGTTCCATTGGATTATTTAGTACCTAGTATGTACATTGCAGGAATCACCAACATGACAGAAGAAGGTGTTTCTCATGAAAAATTGGATCATCTGATGGAGCTGGAGGAAGATAGAATTCTAGCAGTATTTCACTAGGAACTACAAAAAGCAAAGGACAAATCTTGGCATCATAGGCACATAAAGAAGAAAATTTTTAAGGAAGGAGATCTAGTTCTCCTCTATGACAACAGGGTGAAATCATGAAGGTGGGTTACACTTTTGCTTGTTTTATGACAAAAAAAACTGTATTTTCACAAGTTATTCAACTTCCGACATATAAAAGTATTTTTTTTATTTAGAATTTCACTTTACAGTAAAAA
>ML794394.1:20947-51989 GCA_009831015.1 Picea engelmannii
GGCCGAAAAACTATTGCCGGAAAAAAATTATCCAGCCGACCAAATTTCTGCACGCAAATTGAGGGCCCGGTTATGGCTCCGTTCGATTTGACGTTTATATTTTCGGCCGAACAATAGTTCGGCCGAAAATAATAGCTTTCGGCTGAAACAATAATTTAGTTCGGCCGAAAAGTGGTTTTTGAAAAATTTGGAGACCCGATTGTCACGAAAGTGTAACCCACCTTCGTGATTTCACCCAACATGTATCTACAACACCATGGGAAGTTCAAAATGCACTGGTTAGGACCTTATCAGGTAGAGGCCATAAAAAATGGAGGTGTAGTGCAACTGAAATATATTGCAGGGAAGAGTCTAAGAGGAATGGTGAATGGAAGTCGAATAAAGTTGTATCAAGACAGTCGATCTAAAAACTTGAGTTAAGGACATAAAAAGGAGGTATGATTGTACATATTATATATAGTAGATGTTAGAAGAAAAAGAAAAAAAAATCATAAAAAGAAGAAATGTAACAAAAGGACAAAAAGATAGGAGAATACTAGAAGGTTTTTGATGTAATATAATTGTTAACATTAACAGTGTGGTGCAGAAAAACCAATGTTGAAGACATTGTGTGCTAGAAAGTACATGATAGATACAAAAGTGTAGTGCATAGGATAAAGGTAAAAAGTGAAAACTGTCAGTGCGAAACAACTGTTAGTATGCTTCCCTGCTATAAAGTTGGAAAGAGGGGGAAAATGCAGTGATTTCCATTTTTATCTAAGGAGAAGAGAGAAGAGAGAACCCTAAGTGAAAGAGTGAGAATTCTTGACAGGAGGTTGAGATTTGTAGCACAGTAGTCCATATTTTATCAAGATGTTTCCACCATGAGTTGGAGCACCGAGAAGGGTCAGTTGAAACATGAGAAACAATGCTCGGGTGACGTAACCAAGGACACAGAACATGTCGATGATAGTTGATGTGGATGAAATCCATACATCGAAGTATGAGCCACATAGCATGCAAGTGAGGAGGAAGAAAACCCATAACAGGAAGTCAGGCAACCTTAGGAAATGTAGAAAGGACATAGTCCGACGCATCAAGAGGAAAAGGGACAAAACATGAAGAAAAATCCATGGGTTCAATGCAACAAGGCCTAGAGTCAGAAGAAGAACAAGAAATAGAGAAAGAGGATGTACTAGAGGTTAGGGCATCATCGCCGCAAGGGAAAAATAAATCTTGGGCTGAAAGAAAGGCGCGAGGGATATCGCATATATAGGAAAAATTTCCAATTGTAATACAAAAGATCCCTGATGGAGTGAAAGCGAATGATGACATGATATTAGGGGTAAGCGATATGAAATACTCATACCATGATGTAGCGGATATCATCAAATTCCTGTATTTGGCGCAACACAACTACATGGAAAGTAAAGGAGAGGGTCCATCAAGTGTGCCACCATTGGAACCTACGCAATGTATCCTGGGACTCTACAACAAAGGGATAATGAATTTACTACATATATCACACTTTGGGCACAGTAAACATATCAATGGATGTGTGATTCAACTCCTAGCAAGGGTGCATGGATGTGTTTTATGGATGGATAGACCAGTTCCTATAAATGTGGACTTAATAGCTACACTTTCTTAGCTACCCACAGATTGGGAGAAGCCATAATAGTATATGGAGGATAAAACTAAGGCAAAGGCGATTTCAGATGAAATTAAGGAAAAAAATGGCATGGACAGAGGAAATAGGGGGATGAAGATCAACGACATAAATGATCTGGTGACAAGATTCTCCCCAAGGTTGATAGGATGTAAATTAATGTGCAAATGAAGGAAGGAATAAGTACCAGCATGAGCCATAGCGATTACAGTGTAGTGAGTGAATGGGAGCTCGATGAGTTGGGCTTCTTATTTTCTTAATTATTTCCTGGAATATTGTAAGGATACACAATATTGGGGCTTTGATTTCCACTTCTCATGGCTACTAATCCTCATTGCACTTGTAGGTTGGAAATAATCGGTGTATAATATGTTCCTTTAGAGATTAGGAAAGTGTGGCATAGCCCGATACACTTCCTTAATGAGAACAACGATGCATTTTCTCTATACCTTTTAGAGATACAAAACCACTTAGCCAAAACATGGAGTATTTCACCTGACATAGGCCAAGAGTTTGGACAGATTGCTAATTTTCAAGCCATGCACCATAGTATGTGGTTCCAAGGGAAGAATGATCCAGCGAAGGAGTGGATACAACTGAGATAATGTTTGACAATGCAGGATATACAAATGTATTTCCAAGATTGGCATGTTGAATGGAAGGTGCCAACAAGTCCAAGGAGAGAGATGATAATACAAATTCAGATGCAGGACAAAACAGTCCCTGTGCAACATATAGGAATAAATGTGGTGATCAATAATAATAATAAAACATAAGGCCAAGTGGGGGGAAGAAACCCACCTAAAAAGAAATGAACAACACAGAAAAAACCACAGGGTGGTCCTACATAGGACCCACTGCGCTTAGGGCAGACATTGACAATTAAAAGAGAGAAAGTGTGCCTAGAAGAAGTAATGATAGAGACATAGGATATACCTATGAATTAAGAAGTTCGATAGGAAACATGGATGGATACAGATATGCCAGAGCCATCTGAGCCAACAAATGCCCAAAAGAAGGGAACATTGGAGCAAGCAAGTGGCTCAAGGAAGATGGTGAAGGCCGATAGGACACCACCTCACACATCACTCACAATGGATGATGTTGAATTAGTAGCCACAAGCATTGAATATTGGCTATCTCAGGCTTGGGAGAATGTTGATAAGGATAGGGCCTTAATCATTGAGTAGGTGTAGGAGGTAAAAACTATGCTTTAACAATTAAAGATCAGGACATAGAAATGATAGAAAGACACACCATCAAAGGCTATGGAAGGAATTCCAACAGTGGAAACAGTGCAGATCATAGTGCAGGGGAGTGAAAACTTCATGATAACATTGGATATGATGTACATTGACGAAGAGGTGGCACAAAAGCCTCTAAAGGAGATAGAGACTTTGGACTTGGCGTTTGCCAAGATTCTGATGAAGGCACTATACAAATTGCAAATCAATTTCATAGAGGAAATCCAGTCCAAGACAAGGTCATATGTGACAAACTTACATACAATGCATGAGGAGAACAACTTACTGAAGGAAGTAATTAGCCAGAAAGGGTAGGAGAAGAAGTTAGCGCAGCAGAAAGTAGAATATATGGAGAAACACATTAGCACATTGTTTCAAACCATCCTGGACAATGCAGGATCAGAGGAAGTATCACTATAAGAGAAGATGAAGAAGATAGCTCAGGCATTGGAGCATTACAAAATCCAGATAAAGGAGATGGAGGAGTGTGTGGTACCCACCACTCCTCTAGAGGTAAGAGCACAACGAGAGGAAGATGCAACATAATTTGTGGAGAATATAGCTCAAGCTATACACAAGATGACAGAGTTGTTGGAGCAAAGTGGCCAACTATGGACACAAGTACAAGAAGATAGAAGATTACATAAGTTGTAAGAAAAGGAGGATACGGTCCATGTGGCAATGGCAGACTTGAAACAGAGACAGAAGAAAATTTCACTGCTAGAAAATATTAAGACAGCTACAAAAATGAAGAGTTTGCAGTGAGAATAAAAGGTAGTGTTGTCATAAAATATTGCAAGGAAAGCTCAGTTGGAGCCTCTAGAGGAAAAGGGTGAATAGTTGGTCATGGTGATCGATGCAACAAAATCAAGGGTGGAGCAGATAGTCTTCGAGGGGGAATAAATATTGAAACCTCTAGTCACCACGCAGATGGTAGAGGCCATGGAAGGAAAGAGAAACCAATCTCAGGAGCAACGCCAACAAGCATAAAAAATGTACGAATCACTAACACAGGCAATGAAAGATGCATAAGTCAATGAGTGACTCAGGACGAGTCACGATGCCAGTGTTGGGGGATTTTAGGCATAGGAAAATTTTGGAAGAAAATCAAGGAAGTTTGAAGAAATCAAGGTAGCGAAAAATGGGGAGCACACCAAAATATAGGAAAAGCATCTTCAAAAACAAAGGAAAACCAACACCAAGAAAAAGATGTTATAAAGTGGAAAAACTTCTGCGGAGTAGTTGGAAAGTGGTCAAGTACCGACTTGGGAAATGGTTCGATCATGGACCAACCGATATTGAACAGTTGGAAAGTAGACAAACCTAGTCCACTTAGCTTTAGAGTTTTTGTAAGGGCTTTGTCCCATTTTGTTATATATGTAGAACATATTAGGACTATGTAAATGGTTGGTGAGTAAGTCAGTTAGGCATTCGGGGATTTGTTGGAGAAATATGTTAGAGGTTCTTTGTTTTGTGACGACTTTTTTTATCTGTGGAGATCGATTGTAATAGAGGAAGAAATGTACAGTGTGCATCACTAGATTTTGCATGAAAATTAATAAAGAGTTGAAGTGAGTCATCTTTGTAGGCGTAGCCCTAGGAGGGGGTGAACAACAATAGATCTGGGTTATGTGTGAATGCTTTCAGTACTTTGATTATATTTTCTTTAGTTAGTTTACGTTGAACATGTTAAAATGATAAGGGAAACAAAATTGCACACTAGGAATAATTGATGAAATCTATGGAACAACACCAATGGATGTATGTCATAGTTAGTATTTAGATCTGAATCTTATATTGCAGTAGATTAATAAATTCCATTTAGGATATGTTGTTATAATGGTTCATGAATTTATGTTGGAATCGTTGAGTCACTGGTCAAAGCTAAGGTCATGTTAGGGTTAGCATAATAAATGAGGATTCCAGGGCTAGTTGGTGAGTAGATCTAATGTCCCTAAGAGAGAAGCACATCCCACCCCATGGTTGTAGACACATGATACTTGGGGCCACCCATTGAATCCATCTTGGGTGAGACTATGTAGTGCACTTTGTGCGCTGTGTTTCCTTCTGGTATCCAAAAGGGCCGATGGTCGAAAGGAAGTTGGTAATCCTATAATTAGAACACGATTCAGCCCATAATAGTGAACACTCTTCCTCCCGCACCACGACGTGTACTCATCCTTCATCCTCTAACCATGATACCTTCCAATAACAAAATTCAAGTTATATTAGCTATACATATTTATTTAATTAAAAAACATTGGAAGTCGTAATAGGTCCAATGTCATAAAGTCGAACCTACTCTGATACGATATGTACCGAACCTTTGATTAACTAAACTTTAATGAAAAAATAATAATTTACAAAATTATATATATATATATATATATATATATATATATATATATATATATATATTCCTTTTTTTTTATCTTGTCCAACATACCACACTAATATTAACATGATACATTTAACTTAACATTACGAATCCTAAAGCAAAAACTACATTGCTACTCCTAAGTAATTTAATTCAACAACTTCTAACACAATACACTAACCTTGAGAATTATTTCTAACTAAGCAGATAGAAGTACGATTTACGCAATATTAAAGGGTGTAATAATCTATTACTTATATTTAGGTTTGCGCATCTTGCACATTTCATATGTATACTAAATCACAAGTAGCATTACATAATCCTGTAATGATTAATATAATACAACCATTATGAAATTAGAGTACGAGTAATTAAATATCATTTATGATTATTAACAACCAACCAATAAACTATAAATTATAGGTCATTAGTAAAAATCATTTTATACATCTTAAACATCATATCAATAATTATAACATATTACTAAAGATTATTAAGACAAGGTCATTTTATTCAATCCTTAATACATTCTTTAATATCAATCATGGAATTATAACCATCAATAAATTCATTAATATAAGATCCTTATATTAATATAAGATACGCAATCGAGGAAAGACATCACGGGAGGATATTGCCTTAAATTTCATGGTTGAGGATGAAATCTCACTATGGTCTAAACGAAAGGAGGCTTTTCCTCTTTTTAAATCGCGATCCCAACATCTTTCCCACTAGATACTAATGCAGGCTATGCCTACAGATATTCGTTCATTCATGTTCTAATTAAAATAAATAATACAAATCCTCTGACTATACAATTTTATCAACCTCGAATACGAGGGAATCAAGTGCAAATCGCATAGGATACGGAAGTAGAAGACGAAACCCTATGTTCTAAATGTAACCAAACATATATCTAGAGGAAATAATTTATTGAAAATTTTGTCAGACTCGAAATTAACTGACCTAAATCAAGGCAGGCCAGACATCCCACATAGACATTAAATTTCTACGAAACCTGTGATTTTCATCGACCAAAGGAGGATGTCGATGATAAATGCAACGCAAGCCAAGGTTCTGGCACGGGATCTGAAGCCTTCTATTTTGAATGTAAAATCGCACTGCAATTGTTCTGAACCTGAACAAAATGGCTAAGTATTTATTGGGTAACTATTGGGGAAACCATTTTAATTCAACCTTTCCAGATTAGATCAATTGGGTGGACAACTTGTAATATGCATATGCACCCCTCTTTTCTTCTAGACAACGAGTTCTATTACGCATGAGGAAAAGCCCTTTGATTAAATTGGAAAATAGAAAGTTATAGAGCAATATTTTAAATAAAAAAATGTAATCTACACAACAACAAAATTTAAAGTGGTATACATCCATAGATAGCAATCTATTAAATGTAATTGACATTCGAAATAAAACCAAAGTCTTCATTAACCTCTATCAATAATTCAATTAAAGTAATTTTACAGGATCCATTACCCTCTATCAATAATCCAATTAAAGTAATTTTACAGGATCCATTACATTCACGATGGAATTACCCATCGTACCTTAAAATCCATCTAACAAGTAAATAACTAGAAAAAAATAGTGTAACCAAAAAAATTTGAATCGTGAGGTTGATCTTCAATACATACCTTACGCACGTCTTTTTCAAAGCTTGTGCAACGTCCATCCACTTTCTCCGAATGAATTCACCAGTACCTCCTAGCCAATGCTTGGGGTATTTTTCTTGCCCTTAGCCCCCGAGCCGCAAAGGGGTCACACATAGAGTTTCAGAGCCAAAATAACTCAATAATTCCCTCCCAAGGAGAGTGTTAAATAAAATGGAGAGCAATGATTGCAACAGATTCACACAATAATAACTTGTATATTTCACTAATAGACACAATACAATACACATATATAAAGCTGGATTCAAATCCAACTAACTCCACTCTTGGAGGGATAGGTTGAGATAATATCTCAACAACTCCTACAAAATCTCAAACCAACTCCAAACCAATCCCTAAATTAATCATTAATTCTAACACCCTCTCTTAATGATTACATTACAAATAAATCACATATTACAATTTTCAAATCACAACATAGATCTCTGTCTAATCTGGTCTTCATCAACTCCTACACCCACTCTTATGCCTCTGGACTGCGCTCTTTCTCTTCCTCTTCTTCGAGCTTACCATTCAACTCATTTAAAGCATAAATGCTTCAGACCATCATTCATGAACTTGTACAATGGACAATTTGACAACTCGGCTCATCGAGGCTTCCGTAATAAAAGATGTCAATTATTGATGCATTCTATGAACATGCCTCCATCTGTCGGATTTTTTCTTTCGGCTATCCTTCATTGTCTAGAAGAGCAGTTTGGATACGGAATGTCCTCAACATTCAATTATACAAGGTGACTTTCAATAAGAACAATTGTTCTTGAAACCGGGGCTGCCAGCTTATATCAAGATACAAGAGTTCCTACTTCTTTTACAACATAAGTAGCACTCACACAAGATCTGAATTCATCATCTTGGATCTTCATTCTGCACTTGCAACTTGTTAAAGTAGTCAATTCTAACAATCTTTTCTCTTTACACATTGAGTTGACTAGATTCAATATGTTTCAAATTCCAAGATCTCATACAATATTCAATGCATATTCATTAAATTCATAATCTCTCAAACTCACTAAACTGTAACTCACACATACTTGCACAACACGCATAGATACATATATAGATACATATATATAAATATAAGTAGAAAAATAAATAGACCTTCTACGACGGCTTCCAACTAATGGCAATCTGGTGTTCTGCACCCAATTTGGTCACCATCGTAATTGAACCCCAGACCGTTGTCGTAATAGTTGAAGGTGCCCCTGTTGGGATTTTTCACCATCAAATACACAGAAATGGTGAAATTCACTATAGATTCCTCATCATTTGGACTTAAATCAGCGGAAAAAGAAGAAGATACATGGAAGTTGGGCAGCTGCACAACATTGATAATGATCTTCGGATCCTTTGCCTTGAAAACAGAAAAGAAGAGAATGAGCATTATGATGATAATAAACGCCACAAATATTGTACCCACAATGCAAGATGCAAAGTTGTTGGATCTATTTGGACATCCGTCCTTCATTCTCATTGTGCTTCTGTCTACCTCCTGTATTGATGATCATAAAATCCACCTAATTCTAGAGCTTCAAGATCTGTTGAAGAAACTCATCACATCTTAGATTACATTCATCTGAAGGAACAGTTCATTCATCAACTATTTGATCCCTGCAGCACCTTGTTAAATAAAAATGTATTATGAAAATATGGGTTTGCATCTCACACGCGTAGAAGCTCCTTCACGGATGTGAATAGGGAAGGCGATCCCTCAATTCCAGTGAAGATCGATTGCAAAGCAAACGGTTGGCAGCTATCTCTCCAATAGTAATGGCGGCTTCTCTAATCAAGCGAAAATCTTCCAGTGGAGGCTCTTTCTGCCAAAAATTGAATCAGCGGATCTACAACATGGATCTCTGGGCACTCATACAACGTCTGCTCTAAATATTTTAGACATCCTCAGACAGTTCCTTTCACGCAAATACAATATACGTAAAACACACACTACACTAAAAAATCAACACTCTCATATGTACAGAAAATCAGATCTGCTCTCAATCTCTCATATTTCAGCCCCTCTCATGAGAGAGTCAGGGTTGTTCTTGCTCTGATACCATGTTAAATAAAATGGAGAGCAGTCATTGCAACAGATTCACACAATAATAACTTGTATATTTCACTAATAGACACAATACAATACACATATATAAAGCTGGATTCAGATCCACCTAACTCCGCTCTTGGAGGGATAGGTTGAGATAATATCTCAACAGCTCCTACAAAATCTCAAACCAACTCCAAACCAATCCCTAAATTAATCATTAATTCTAACAGAGAGGCTTCTACCTCTTGCACAAACTTGTAGCCCAACTCACACAAGTAAACATAGCCAATAGAAATTTTAACAACATTTCATTAGTCCAGCAATAGGGTGTCTTCCCTCTTCCTCACCATTATTTTTATAAGAAAATCCACCTTGACACTTGTCATGTCATGCACAATTATCTTATTTTTAATAATTAAATTAGAGATTATTCACCCCCAACACATGTCACACTTTCCCCAAGTTGCACATGTTTGATCCTTTTTAATTTAAATAATTATGCATTTTCTCTCACACTCTTCAAAGTTCCTAGATTTTCTCTTAGTTGTCCCTTAGTTCCCTAATTCTTTTTTTATTGTGTCCCCTAACTAATTTAGATACTAACTCTATGTTGAAAACCCATTCTCTCATGAATATGTTTTCCTTTAATTAAAATACAATTTTTATTAGTCTCATGCACACATTGTGCACATGTCCTAATTTATTCTCCCCTCTCTAGATTTTAATTAGTCTAATCTCCCTTAGACCCATTTATACCATTTATAGAATTTTATTAGGCATAACAATTAAACAACAATTAAACTTAGATTTTATTATGTTTCTTTTCATAATTTATATAATTTATAATTCATTTCTCTTTTCTATCAATTCTAAATAATTGTTTTATTCTCTACTCTAACAAAGTTTAAGTATTCATTTTATTTTATAATGTCTTCTAGTTTTTTATTAACTCATAAATTTATTCATGTGACGTGCCCTTCAAAACACACCTCCATGCTCCAAGGGTGCCACTTTCCATTAACTTAGTTTGGAAGTTGTATGACACTTGGAGTCAATACTACACTTTTCGACCTTGTGTGAGACTAAGAGATTATTGAGGAATAAGGAATCCTCCTTATTGTGCACCCCTCAGAAATCCTCGTGACCAACTGTCTCAGGATGCCCGCATGAAATCGTGAACCTCTCAAGAATAAAGTAGTCATTAACCTTCAGTTCAGGTTACGAAGAGAGTGCTAGTAGGTTGTGAGAGGGATTCTACCACACCTCTCCCTCGTCCATTTGATATCTATGTATAACCTGCTTACTCCATATGTGAGTCAGATTAGAAAGTGTCACCATGTGTGCATCCACTGACAAAGATAATATTCATAATGCATATACATGAAATCCATAGTAAAATCATCATTAATAATATAGGTGTAAAAAATCAAGTACACATAAGCAAATTAAATATTCCACTCCATGACTCAATCGAGAGTCCAAAGAAGTATATGGATTCCATCAACGTCCTCATCATATCACAATTCTTGCACACTCATAAAAACTCATCATAATACATGTCAATTCTATACATCAATGTTAATAACATATCAAATTATAGTAATGAATCATAGCATAAACACATAAACTAAAACCGATAATCATAATGTACCATGTTTTAACTAGATCACTTGCTCGCAAGTGTCCTCAAAGAATAAGTGAGTGTATGAAATGTGATAAATGGAATTGGATGTTACATCCCTTCACTTAACTCAAGGGTCATTACATCGATGGTTGTTAAGGGAAAATATCTTACACTAGACAAAAAAATCAAAAAACATAAAAACATATGTATTAATGTATTATAGAATAGGTGCATATGTATATCACTTTAAAAATGAGTCATTGGTATACACCTCTAAGTAGAAAAAAAAGTATAGAAAGAACTTCTTAAAGATATGGTTATTTTCTACATCATTCAGAGAAGAAAAAATTGATGAAGAGAATTAGTTAGAGAGATTATCTAGATGTTCTCCTTGAATGACCTTAGCTAAGTATATGGGTGAGGTAAAATGACATGCTCAATCTTGTGTTCTGTTTCAATATACATGGGTTGTTTGTTGTTTTTTCAATGCATTTAAAGATGAATACCATTGTTTTAGTGTGTGAGACTAACACTACTATCCTTTGGTGTGCCTAGGTTATAGAAAGAATTATAAACACATGAAGGTTCATTAATTAAAAAAAATGCCCATATTTATCTCAAAAGGAAAATATTTAAAGCCATTAAAGACGTAACTCTTTTTTAAAACATGCTAAGGTTTCTACTAATTCACATGGATTGTGTAAAGGGAATCACAACCAGGTTCTAATCTCCAAAACAGTGGAACAATGTGAAACATGCATGAAAGCATAACTTTGTAGGACCAAGTCCAAAATTATGGTCAAGACTAAGAATAAGAAAAGGGATTGAATTATATAAATAACGACACAAGATTATAAAAATGAGGGGGGAGGATTCCACAAGACCTAAATATATATTAAGGAAGACATAAGAAGGATCACATGGAAATATGCATGCATTGAAGTACTCGATCATACATGAATTTAAATAGTTGGAAAGAAAAACATGATACTCAAGAACAAGGCCATACATGAACTTACTTAATTGGGGACTCTTCACTCCTTGTGACATAGGGAAAATGCATGATCATGAATTATGTAGGGGACTCTCTCACATATGAATAAAAAACATGGAAAGAAAACTATTTTATTTTTTAATTGCTAAATTTCTTCAAGTGGTTGTGTTGGTTGAGGCCATGGAATGTTTTCCTTTTTGACGATTTTAACCAAGCATATACTAATGTATTGATCTTTGGTTTGTTTTTGTGACTCGTTTCCTTAAGGTGTTCAATCTATCTAAATATATGATATGGAACATGATCATTTTCATCCAACTCAGAAGAAAAGGAAATCCTAGCTAGCATAACGGGCGTAGCTAGTTTAGCCAGCTAGTGTAGAGAATGAGATTCACTCCTCCTTTGAGGGTGAAACCTTTTAGGGGATTCATGCATTTATTAATTAATCATTGAATTATTTGGTTAGTTAGTTAGGGAATCACTTTCAAGCTTTCAATTCTATGCATGTGCATATTATATTGATTTCCAGTTTTGAGTGGTGTGCATCCTTAGATTAGGATTTTGGACATGGAGAACTATGTAATACCATAAGAAGGGAATTTAACTAATTAATAAAACAAAGAAACCTATTATAATATACTCTATTGTATGGGTTTTCTCATGGTTCTGTCCTTTCTTTAGATCAACAAAAATAAGTTTTTTCTTGCCTCCATATCTAATTTGTTTTGCAGGAAATTTGTTTATTATAAATATATTCTATTTATCGAACATTTGTGAGTTTTTTGCTGGAGTGAAGAATCTCAAAAATTATTAGGGAAAAACCTTGTTGACGGATTAAAATGGTCTGTCAAGAAGGTGAGGGAGAGTTCTTGATCGCAGGTCCCAATCAGACACACTCTCATTTGGGGTAGCATTTTTGACGAGTATATGGGCCTCATTTCTACTCATAATTAAAAGAATAAAAAGGGGAAAGACAACAGACTACCCCATAAAGCGTTCTAATTAATCCTAAGGATAATATAACTAAAATAAAACTAATCTAATTTAACTAATGCTAACATATCCTGGGAGAAAAAATAGCATACAAGAACAACTTTAAATGATACTTGGACAATAGAAATATTTCACGGCAACCAAAGTATGTTATATCAATAATATTGCAGATATCGTGTCAAATAGTTGAAGGGGAGACCTATAAAATCATCCCTTCACTCAGTAGAAATAAAAACAACATAATAATTATAAATACTAAGTGCCTAAATAGGTCACATGATCAATACCTAGAAAAATTAAACCACAAATACAAGTGTATTTAATAGGCCCACAAGAATTTGAAAATAATTATGACTTCAAAATGTCTTATTCTCTTTATTAAATCGGAAGTTATAGTACCATATTTCATTCCAAAGGGAAAATGTCATTTATTACATTCGATAAGCTAGATATTTTATAAAATAAGAAAGGGAGTCTTTAAATCTCATAACTATCTGTTTCATTCTCCCCTAATTTGTCCTTTCTACATTTCAAATGTGTTTCACATCTTCAAAAATGAATAGGTGGGGGTTAAAAACAAAATTTAGAGTCTCCTAATAGGTTATTTTTTCCCTTGGGCAACTCATAAATGACATTCATTGGCAAACATTTGTATATTTTCCTATTGGGCCATTTTCTGATTTCTTGAGTTGTTCTAGGTGTTTCTAGATTTTCCTTGATGTACGATATCACTCTGGCTTCTTCTCCTCTTTCTCAGATTTCCATCGAGTTCTTGATGGCTTGATTTCGTTACCCATAGCTTGATATATAAATGCTTCAGGTTTTTATCACCATTTCTTCATCTAAATTTGGGTTCTTTCTATGTTTTTCATTTTCTGGCCATTTCTTCTTTCAATATGATAGCTTTCCATCGAGCTATCATGGGCCTGATTTCATTTCTCGCAGCCCCAAATATGGCTTCCTAAAGTTTGTACGTCCATTTCTTCCCCCAAATTCGTGGTCTTTTATTTTCTAAATTTTTTTATACATTTTGTCACATGTCTAGCATGGATACCTTTTCCACTGCAATCCTTTGTTTGATACCTTTCCAATGAGGTATCATGGACCTAATTCTAACACCTATATAAAAAATTATGCTCATTTAAATATCGTCGCTCAATAGTCGTTGATTTAGCTTGTGGGTGAATCTCGACCAAAGATATTCAACTTGCAAAAGGAGTCTCACATGGATAAGATAGTTTTTCAAATGGAAATTCAAATGGTTCAACCCCTACGAATAGTTTAAATATGAATCTAGGTGGGCATGGGACCTATGACTTACAGTTTAATTTTAGATAATTTTCCCTTTTTTAGAATTACAAAAATAATTAAAAATAAAATAAAAAAATAAAAGTAAAAATAACAAAATCATTTACATTATTCTACAATTATTTACAAAGTTAAAAACAAAAATATTTGCCTAATCCTACATTATCAAAGAAAATTAAAATTACCTAAACTAATTACTTCCCATTAATGAAAAATAAAAATTACTAAGGTTAAAATTAATAAATAATAATAATTACTCTACACATGTTTTTAGCTATTAGGACTATTTAGTCCTTGAGGTGTAGGATAGTCGGTGACGGAGTGTGTTGTTAAGCCACTCCATGTTGAAAAGTCACCGGTTCGAAACCTGCGGGGACAAAAAATCCGACCATGTTAAGGGTTGGTGTGGCTCAGGCCGGGTGTGATCCTCGGGTGATTTTGACGACTTAGATGCCCCTGAATTGCGGTTTCTCAAGTCACAGGTTAAACACGATGCCAACAGATTCGACCACATTAACAAAAAGAAACAAAAACTGTTAGAACTCTTTAAGTTTGTTATTAATTTAATCTATAAAAAACTATTAATCTATGAAAATAAAGAATGAAATTAAATAAACAAATCAATAAATAATAATTAATTAATTAATAATTAATAATATAATATAATACACCCCCTTTTCGTCGTTGGTGTTGTTTGTTAGCTCTAACACTCCACCTAACATTTCTCCAATGACTCCATTCAATTTTCACAAACGAGCTCCCTTGACTTATTTTACCGATGAGCTTTCTTGGCTTATTTCAACGACCACGTCGGCAATCCACTCCCGACTAACTTGTTCATAAATTATTGAAATAATAATATAACACATACCTTTTCTCACATATATATTAAATTGAATTTTATTTTTTATTTATTTATTTATAATTAAAATATTTTATGAAAATCATGTCATTTGGGTTAAAGTAGAGTGGGTGAAAAATAAAGTCTTTGCAATGAAAATAATCACCAATCATGTTATGATATATTTTTTTGAGAATTTCAAAGCATTTGTGAATAGTAAAAATTTTAACCATGATAATATGACTCCCATGCCATTTAGGGAGGGTAGAAATAAATTCCTAAATAATAAGAAATTTTTTGAAAATAGGGAATCCTTCCTAAAATATATGGAATCCTAAATATAGGATTTGGGATAGTACATGAGATTTTTTTGTGTGTGAGGGGGAAATAAAAAGGTAAAAAAATGTATATACAAGTTAAGGTTTAGTAAAAAGGAAAAATAAATTAAAATGGAAAAATGGAAAAAAAAAATCAAAATTAAAATGAATATGTATACAAATTTATCTTACATCCTAGGTGTAAATTAAATTGTTTGTTTTTTTAATTTAGATTATTTTTTCTTCGTAAATAAGAAATTTACCTTATGTAAAACATTTAACGTGAATAAGTTTCCCTTCTGTAAAATAATATATTTGAAGTAGTATTAAGGGAAAACCATGGGAAGATGTTGGGAAAATAAAGATAAATAATTTACACAAATAAAATAATATACATAAATTAAAATAAAATATTTATAAAAATAAAGGAAAATAGAAACAAAATTAAAGTAAATCACAGGTTCGGAAATTAAGTTGAAATTGCATGATTCCAGGTTCCACACCCCGTCAAGGTTCTTTCGATCAAGGTTCCACACCTCGCTAGGGTTCTTTCAGTCAAGGTTCCACACCTAGGGGCCACAATTTAGAAAAAAAAATACGGTAGGATTAAAAAAACATGGCATCATGGAGAGGAGTATGAGTATGGGGATCAAGGATGTGGTGATTAAGCTACAGAGAAGTCAAAGAGAATAATGTGAAAGGATGATGCTTCATGTGACAATTTAATGTCGTAAGTTGCGATAAGTAGAAACATTATGTCGACTCCAACCAAGCATGAATGATAGGTTAATATACTCAATATACACATCTTATGTTGAAATTAGTAAGATAACTGAGAGGGGGCGTGAATCCGTTATTACTATGCTTAAACAATTTTATGTTTATTAAAACATTTTTTAAACTTCACCAAGTGACCATCAAGATTATACAAGATATGAACAACATAAATAATAACCATCAATCACACATATGATATACACAGAGACAAATTTTCATGAGGAAACCCATAAAGGGAGAAAACATCTTCTTCTTCGAATGATAGGCAATATTTTATTCTCTGTACATCATCTATCTTTGAGAAAAAACTCAAAACGAGGCTACCACCTCTGCTTTACAAGATGCAACTTGTTGAGAGCACCAACTCTCTGGTTTCTCTCGCACCCACTAGAAGGAAGCACCAAATCCCCGAGTGTTCTAGCACCAACTGGATGGAAGCACCTACTTCCACTTATACAAGCACCAACTTGCATACAAAAAACTCCATGTTTTCACAAGTACCACCCCGCCAAACTGTTTTCTAGCCACAACTAGATGAAAGCTACAACTTCAAGTATTTAAAAACCAAATTGAATAACAAAGGACTACAGTCCTCCCTAGAACCTCCCTACCTCCTTGATTATAAATAAATGATTGATTAACCAACAGTACATACATACATACATACATATATATATATATATATATATATATATATCAATTATTACCACTTTTTCTCTGTTTTGCAATTCTTCTCTACTTCATTATTCTTCTGTTCTGTTCATACTTGACTTGACTTGTTGTCTCTTTCTATATTCTCTTTCTCTGTTCCTCCCATGCTCTTTGGTATATGTACATTCTTCTCTCTTCACCTTTTCTATTCTGTTCTTGACTTCTATTTCTCATCTCTGAGTTTGATCTTACATTGTGCATACTGTGATTTTCCTTTCTCCCAGTTCAACTCATTTTTCCAGTGACAACAACCAACCTAGATCAGTCACGACCTTTGTATTTTATACAAATGCATCAATTTTGATACACCTAGCATCTCCAAGAGAAAATCACAAGAAACCGAATCGCCAAGAACTCAAGAACTATGATTCATTTCTGCTAACTGAATCATAACTATTCAATAGTTCGTGAAGTGCAATAGTCATCCTTCGCTCAAAATGCCAATTAATCAAAACAGTTGGATTAAATCTGCAGAGACTTGTCGATCTTTCAAATATGTTCCTCATGAACTTTACCTTCTCGAACTAGCACTGGGCGTGTTTCTCCCACATGCCCACTGGTTGTGAACTTACGCTAACCAAAGATTCATTTCATGATTTCACGTTTCAAGTGATCAGCTACGAGTCACCTCAATTTTCCCAACTCACAAAAATCTGAGGTGGATCCTAGCAACGTTATCCCCTTCCCTACTCTTCCACTGATGTGACCACTGGCAGTGACCATAGGCCTATTCAGAAAGGCTTATTGTGATTTCACGTGTCGGATGTTTGAATGTGAGCCAACCCTAACTCTTCTAACTACCAATATCCAAAATACTCTAGATCAATGGTCCACAACTCTCTGTGATCTAACAGTCCAGATCTTATCGCGATTTCTCATTTCCTGACTTCAAAGGTTAAAGCACCTCCTTCCTTTGACTCTCCAGTCAGTGAAATGTTGATCTCTTGCCATGTGTCCTCTGGATTCAACGACTCAGATCTCATGGTGATTTTGGGTTTCACGGAATTGGAGGATGTATCTCGCCCATTATCCTCGTCGCAGTTATACTAGATCTGAAAGTTGTTGGTCCTTGTCACTCAAATCCACCGTATCAGATATGTACTGCTCTTCTGCGCTTCCTCTAGTCATTGGGCATTGATCTAATTGTAATTGAGTAGTCAAGATTGGTGATCCAATGGACATTTTTGTTCTTCCTCCTGATCTTTCTGATCTCTTTGAATTAGAATATTTTCTAAGTGTTCAAAGGTCTCAACCTTTGCTCCTCCTGTGAGTCTTTATCTTGGACCTTGGCTACACTTTTGGAAAGTGCAAAGCACTATATCTTCTGAGTTTTGATCTCTTCTTACTGTTTGTTTCTTCACCTGAGCTTATGCTTTCCCTGTTTGCCATCATTTTTTCTTTCCTTATTTCTTCTTTTCGTGCATGTAAGCATACCATCGATGTTGTTTTTCTTAACATCAATCTTCTGAATGTGATCACTGTTTTTATTTCTATCAATGACAAGCACATTATTTTCCTAAAAGACATGCCAACAATCTCCCCCTTTGGCATTGATGGCAACCCTGAAAGGTTGCACCCTGCACTGTTCTGCTTTGTTCTTCAACTGTAGCATCCAGACAATTAACAACAACTTCCACAAATTTTCTCCCCCTTTGACATCAATCTCAAATAACACATGCTCCCCCTGAGTTGTGACAATAGTTTTCTAATATGAAAGAAAGAACTAGAGAAACAATCGCCAAAAATACAATAGATTTCAATAAGTACTCCTCCTGACAAGGTGAACAGATTAGATGAAAGAATATATGATCCCCAACTTCTAACGAAGATATTCAAATGGTGTTGTTGCTAATGGTTTAGTAAAGATATCAGCTATTTGTTATGTGGAAGGAATATAATTCAATTGAACAACTATGTTTGTAACATGTTCTATGAGAAAATGGTATTTGATTGGTATATGCTTAGTCTTTGAATGAAGTACATGATTCTTGGAGACACTAATGGCACTAGTGTTATCATAGTGAATTGGAATGAGATCAGTATAAGTTACCTTCAAATTTGCAAGAGTTTGTATCATCCATAATAACTGAGTGAAACAAGTAGAAGTAGCAATGTACTCTGCCTCTATAGTTGATAAAGAAATAGATCCATGTTTCTTACTAAGCCATGCTACTAATGAGTCACCCAGGAAGAATGCACCTCCATTGGTGCTCTTTCTCTCATCCACACAATTTTCCCAGTCAGCATCTGAATAAGCAGTTAACTAAAAATTATGATTTCTAGGATACCACAGACCATAAGTCATTGTGCCCTTCAAGTATTTGAATATCCTTTTGAAATATACTAAATGACTTTGTTTGGGAGCATATTGATAATGACCTACCATTCCAACAACTTGCATTATATCAGGATGGGATGTTGTGATGTACAGAGGACTTCCTATCATTGATCGATATGTTCTTTGATCAACATCAAGTAAAATAAAATCTTTACTAAGCTTGCAACCAACCACCATAGGTGTACTAACCGGAGAGGAATCATCCATCTGAAACTTCTTCAACATATCTTTCAAATACTTTTCTTGAGAGATAAATAACCATGTAGAACTCTGATTTATTTGTAAACCAAGAAAATATGACAGTTCTCCTATCATTGACATATCAAACTCTGTTTGCATGGAATTAACAAACCACTGAACAATAGGATTATTAGTACATCCAAAAATAATGCCATCTACATAAACCAAAACAACTAATAAATCATCACCTTTGGACTTAATGTATAGATTATTGTGAACAATACCTTTATTGAACCCTTTGTCCTGTAGAAATTGGTCCATCCTATAATATCAGGCTCATGGTGCTTGTTTCAGTCCATATAAATTCTTTTTCAGCTTGCAGACATAGTCAGGATTATCTGTCATTGCAAATCCTTCAGGTTGCTCCATATATACTTCTTCCTCTAGATCTACATTAAGAAATGTTGACTTAGCATCCATATGATATACTTTAAATTTATTATGACATGAATATGCAAGAAACATTCTGATGGCTTCCAATCTTGCCACCGGTGCCAAGGTTTCATCAAAATCCTGTCCTTCAACTTCTGCATACCCTTTACAAACCAATCTAGATTTATTCCTAACAATTTGTCCTTTTTCATTCATTTTATTCTTGAATACCCATTTGGAGCCTATTACATTCTTATCTTCAGGTCTAGGAACAAGCTCCCAAGTGTTGTTCTTCTCAATCTGATCAAGCTCTTCATTCATATCTCTAATCCAATCGTCATGCTTGCTTTCTTCATAAAAAAATTTAGGTTCAATCATAGATAGGAAAGCAATATAATATTGTTCTTAATCATTAATCAATTTCCTTCTTGTTTGAACTCCTTTATTCATATCACCAATTATCTGATTTTCAAGATGATTATTTCTAACAATTCTGAGAGGTGGTTTTGTTTCTGTTTGCTTAGTTGAGTCTGCCTGCGTATTTGTATCTTCATCTGATTCACAGTCTTCTCTGTCTAATCCTTGTAATTGTTCATCTTCAACTTCAACTATATCTTTTGTGGTTGATTCAACATTTTACATCTCTTACCAGTATTTCTTCATCAACTTTTATATCAATAAAATTAACCAGTTTATGCAACCTCTTATTATAGCATCTGTATCCTTTATTGGTTGTATCATACCCTAAGAAGATACCTTCATCAGCTCTGTCATCATATTTATCGATATTTTCATCATTATTCTTGATATAACACTTACTCCCAAAGACTTTAAAATTCTTGATTGAAGCAGGTCTTCCAAACCATAGTTCATAAGGAGTCTTGTCACTGTGTGGCCTAAGATGAGCTTTGTTAAGAATATGTACATTTGTATGAATTGCTTCCATGCAATATGTGTGGGAAATATTCCTTTCATTCATCATTGATCGTGCCATCTGTTGAACTAATCTATTCTTCCTCTCAACTACTACATTTTATTGTGGAGACCTTGGAATAGTATACTCTCTTTTGATCCTATGTTTATGACAAAACTCTTTGAAATTCTATGAACTAAACTCTCCTCCTCTATCAAACCTTACTACCTTCAATATTTTTCCTGTTTGATTCTCAGTCAGAGCCTTAAACACTTTGAATTTTTCGAATGCTCCAGACTTTTCCTTCAGAAAGGCAACCCATGTTATTCTAGAATAATAATCAATAATTAACATGAAATAGTTTTATTTTCCTGTACCTTCCTTTTTTGATGGTCCACATAAATCAATATGTACTAACTAAAAAGGTGTTTTTGTAGAAGGAAAGTTCTTATATTTAAACTATGTTCGAGTAAGATTTCCTATTTGGCAAGGTTTACAAACATAATCATATGGCTTTGATATCTTTGGAAGATCTTTTACTGCCCCACTTGTTCTAGGTTTAATTATATGATCAAAATTTAGATGTCCAAATCTCTTATGCCATAGCAAACTTTCATCATACTTTCTTAAGTGGAATTCTTCTTTTTCTTCTTTTAAAACATATACATTGTTTTCTGTTCTTATGCCTTTTGCAATCATCTGTCCTGAACTCATGGATTTTATTCTACAATATTTAGAAGTAAAAAAAACTTCACATCCTTGGTCACAGACTTGACTGATACTAAGAATATTATGTTTCAGACCATCTACAAACAACACATCTTGAGCTTTCCCTTTTCCATTACTCAAACATATCATTCCTTTACCTTTTATTTTTCCTGGTGCATCATTTCCAAAAGTTACATTCCCTGATTTTATTTTACTTACAGTTAGAAACTTACTTTTGTCTACAGTCCTATGTTTGGAAAATCCACTGTCAATATACCAGGGATTTTTTTTGTTTGGGATGATAACGCTCATCCACACTTGTCATCTTCTTTCTTCTTCCAAACCTTGAAATTTTCAGCAGTAGGATTCAAATCTGGCTTATAATTCCTTAAGCAGTAGTATGAAACTTTATGTCCATAATTATGGAAGGTGTAACATTCGAGTTCACTGAATAACAAATCATAATGATTGTTATGCTCATAATTGTTGTTATTCTTAACCTGCATCTTTTTACCATCCATCACATGATTTGTAGTCTATGGTTGTTTGTTACATGATTGTCTCAATATTTTTGTGGCAGATAATTATTCCTTAAGTATCTTGATTTCTCATATCTAAATATTAAAGAATGATTTATATCTTTGTGACCAAAGTTGGAACAGACAAAACAATATTCATCGAAAAATCCTTTGTACTTGGAAAATGGTCATCTTCTTTGAGCAAGTCAATTTCTTCCTTGCTGATGATTTCTTTGACCAACAGATGTGTTTGTGTGATTTCTTTAATCTACAGATTCGGTTCTGGTAATTTTTATTTTATTCCTTCTTTGCAACTGATTATCTTTCTTTGTTTTTGCAGAGTGGTTGTTGTCAATTATTGTAGATTTGACAAACTTGATTGATTATGTGTTACTTGGATGATCACTACTTGATCCTTCTTCGTAACCTAAGACATGTTTAAGCTTTGGATTCCTTTGATGATTTAGAATGGAGGTTAATCCTTCTGAGACTTTAATACTTGACAGATTTTGGTGATACAATGGGTTAAATTTCTCCATCTCTTTTCTGGTTGTTATTATCTCTTCTTCCAAGGTTTCACATCTCGCTTTCTTCTCTGACAACTGTTGTTTCAGAATTTCCTCCATTTTCTTTGCCTCTTCTAACTCCACTTTTAGCAAGGCAAAGCCTTCATCAGGTTTTTTACCATTCATTTTAAACAACATCAACAACTGTTTTTGTTTTCTCTTTTTAAATTTGAGTCTGTCGATTTATTCCAAAGCACTAATTAATTCACCTTCCATATCCACCACATCTTCTTTGTCATCCATGTCACCTCCTGTGTGTTCATCATCAAGATCTCCCATATCCATAAGCATAAAATCATTTACTTTGTCTTCGCATGATGAGTCGTTATCTATGTCTTCTGAGGAGTTGTCATTGTTTGCACACAAACTTTTCTTTTTACTATATTTCTTAAATTTGTATTTATTTTCATTATCAGAGTTCTGGTACTTTTTCTTGTGAGGACACTTAGATGAAAAATGACCTATCTTATCACAATTAAAACATTTGAAGGGAAGCTTGCCTTGGTATTTGTTTGATCCTTTCTTTAATCTTCTCACAAAAGTTTCCTCAATATCATCTAATTATGGATCAATATTAATGTCTACTTTAAAAGATTCTTCTCTAGTGATGGATTTATCTTTTCTAATTCTCATTTCATATTCAGTTAGAATTCATAGGAGTTGATCAATAGACATAGTTTTAAGATCATTTAGTTCTTCTATTGCAGAAACTTTTGGATTAAATCTATCAAGCAGAGATCTTAAAATCTTTTGAACTAAAAATACATCTTCAATCTTATCACCAAGACCCTTCATGGCATTCACAAGATCTTCATCTCTTAAAAAATACTTACTAAATGTTTCATCCTCATTCATCTTTAGCTGTTCAAATTTCAATCTATATGTTTGAAGTTTGTCATCTTTTACTTTCTCATTTCCTTCATAACTGCTAATAAGTTTATCCCACATTGCTTTCGCAAATTCAAGATGCATCACCTTTACAAACTCAACTTCATCAACTCCATTCAAGATAGCATTCATTGCCTTAGCATTGAAGCTAAATTCTAACTTATCATATTTGGAAGCTAGCACAATAGGATTTGTATATCCAGTCTCTATTACATCCCAAACATCAACACCTAAGGCAATTATGTAGGTTCTCATTCTAACTTTTAAGAAGGAAGCATTTGTTCCATCAAACATAGGAGGATTATTGGCTGAAGTCCCTTCATGACTTGTCATGTTTAATCTTAACAATCTACCTTTAAATAAAAGGAACACACTCTGATACCAATTGTTGAAATTACTAAGACAACTGAGAGGGGGGGTGAATCAGTTGTTACTATGCTTAAATTTTTTTATGTTTATTAAAACATTTTTTAAACTTCACCAAGTGACCATAAAGATTATACAAGATATGAACAATAGAAATAATAACCATCAATCACACATATGATATATACAGAGACAAAGTTTCACTAGGAAACCTTTAAAGGGAGAAAACTTCTTCTTCTTCGAATGATAGGAAATCTTTTATGTTCTATACATCATCTATCTTTGAGCACAAACTCAAAATGAGGCTACCACATCTGTTTTACAAGATGCAACTTATTGAGAGAACCAAATCTCTAGTTTATCTAGCATCCACTAGAAGGAAGCACCAAATCCCTGAGTGTTCCAACACCAACTGGATGGAAGCACCTACTTCCACTTATACAAGCACCAACTTGCATACATAAAACTCTTTGTTTTCCCAAGCACCACCCTACCACCATGTTTTCTAACCACAAGTAGATGAAAGATATAACTTTCAGTATTCAAGCACCAACTTGAAAAATAGAGGACTATAGTCCTCCCTAGAACCTCCTTACCTCCCTGATTATAAATAAATGATTTATTAACCAACAATACAGATATATCAATTCTTACCACTTCTTCTTTGTTCTGCAATTCTTCTCTACTTCACTATTCTTCTATTTTTTTCATACTTGGATTGACTTGTTGTCTCTTTCTATATGTTGTTTCTTTGTTCCTCGCATGCTCTTTGGTATATGTACATTCTTCTCTCTTCAACTTTTATGTTTTGTTCAGCTTCTGTTTGTCATCTCTAAGTTTGATCTCACACTGTGCATACTGTGATTTTCCTTTCTCCCAGTTCAACTCATTTTTCTAGTGACAAAAGCCAACCTAACTCAGTCATGAGCTTTGTATTTTATAAAAATGCATCAATTTCGTTACACCTCCAATCTCGAAGAGAAACTCACAAGAAACCAAATTTCCAAGAACCCAAGAACTATGATTCAGTTTCGCTAGCTGAATCGTAATTGATCAATAGTCCATGAAGTGCAACAATCACCCTTCACTCAAAATGTCTATTAATCAACATCGTTGGATTAAATACACAGAGACTTGCTGATATTTCAAATATGTTCCTCATGAACTTTACCTTCTCGAACTAGCACTGAGTGTGTTTCTCCCACATGCCCACTGGTTGTGACCTAACACTAAACCAAAGAGTCATTTTATGATTTCTTGTTTTGGGTGATCAGCTGTGAGTCACCTCGATCTTCCCAACCCATGAAACTCAGAGGTGGAGCCTAGCAATGCTAGCTCCTTTTGTTCTATTCCATTGATGTGACCACTAGTTGTGACCATAGGCCTATTCAGAAAGGCTTATCGTGATTTCTCATGTTGGATTTTTGAACGTGAGCCAACCCTGACTCTTCTAACTCCCGATATCTGAAATACTCTAGATCAACAGTCCACGAGCCTCTGTGATCTAATGGTCTAGATCTTATTGCGATTTGATGTTTCGCGACTTCAAAGGTTATAACACCTCCTTCCTTTGACTCTTCAATCAACAGAATGTTGATCTCTTGCCACATGTCCTCTGGATTCAATGAATAAGATCTCATCGTGATTTCGTGTTTCACAGAATTGGAGGATGTCTCTCGCCCATTATCCTCTTCATAGTTATACTGGATCCAACGATTGTTGGTCCTCGTTTCTTAGATCCACCAGATCAGATCTTTACTGCTCTTTCATGCTTCTTTTGGTCACTGGGCACTGATCTAACGATCATCGGGTAGTTAGGATTGGTGATCCAATGACCAATGTTGTTATTCCTCCTGATCTTTCTAATCTCTATGACTTAGAATATTTTCTAAGTGTTTAAAGATCTCGACCTTTGCTCCTCCTGCAATTCTTTCTCTTGGACCTCGATTGCACTTCTGGAACGCGCAAAGTGCTATCTCTTCTGAGTTGTGATCTCTTCTTACTATTTGTTTCTTCACCCGAGCTTATGATTTCCATGTATGCCATCATTGTCACTTTCCTTATTTCTTCTTTTCTTTCCTGTAAGCATATCATTGATGTTGTTGTTCTTTCCATCAATCTTTTGAATGTCATCACTATTGTTCTTTCCATCAATGACAAGCACATTCTTTTTATGAAAAACATGTCAACATCTTATAGGGTGTACATTCTCAAATCACGAGGAGTGAGAATCAATCAGGTTGAGGAAAATACCTCTACATTATACCATTGTGAATGTGACATATAACTAAGAGTCGTCAAGCGATGGTAGAACAATGATTCACAACCAAGAATTTGAATGGAATTATGGCATGGATTTTGGTGATAGGCAAGACTAAGAGAGGACCCAACATAATCCACCATGAAGAGGTTCGAGGATAGGCTTGTGGGGAAGGTAGGCTCAAAAACCTTGGGGCTTCAAACCTCGAGGCTCTAGCAAGCCAAGGTAATATGCCTCCCTATTAGGAGAAGTGAAGCAAGATTTAAGGTCCAAGTCATGGACAACGATAAAGAGATTCTCCCACGGGCCTCTCAAGGCTGGATCAGTCACTTGAACAAAGTGTATCTACAAGTCATCTCCTACAAAATTCAATAATTACATCATCCATGCGACCAAAAGAAGACTTTCCAATACTATAAACACTTGTTTCCCTTTGTTTAATCAAATCTAGAATAGAGTGTTAGTTTTTTTTACCGATAACATGGTGGTTGTATATGAATTTCCTAAAACTACATGTGCCTATATTCAAAACCAAATATTAAGATCCACACGTGACACTATAAAAGATGAAAACATGAAGCACAATCATGGCAAAATGAATATGCATAGTTTGATTTGGTCAATCAAGATATGCAATAGAACAAACCTTGCATCCACATAATATCACCAAGCACTTTGGAATCAACAAAATGTCATAAGATCACACATCAATTCCATCATACATATGTCAATGAAACATGATATCTCAATAAACATCATGAAGACATTTTAAATCATCAGATCGAAAGGAATAACCAACACCCATCAAAGACAATCATCAATCAAGATAAAACCCCCAACTCCCTCAATGTAGGAAAAGAGATAGTAGTAGGAAAAAGAAGTAGAGGATTAGGAAAAAGGTTTGAAATTTAAGTAGCGCCCTCTTTCCTTTTGCTTGTAAAATAAAAATTAAAGGGGGTTTGTTGTAGTCACAACAAATGGAGACACACTAGAAGAACCAGTTATCTCTATCAATAGAATTATAGGGCTTATACTTTAGATCTGAGTTTTGAAGATAATATCAACAAGACTACAAAAAAATTTCCAATAGTCATGGGTACCACAATGGTGTTAAAATTATAAAAGCTATGACACAATATTTCTAGTACTTGTAATTTAACACACCATTTTCAAAGAGATAAATACTAAGACAAATTTTTACTGTCTCGACACTTCAGATTAGATTTTGTTCCACCATGGATTTTGATTTTTATAACAACCTAAAATATACATAAGTGTGTTCCTCATATCACTTTTTCCTTCAATTCTTCACTTCAAATGAGTGTCCATAGCCTCGGAAAAGTTTCCTTGGTACCATACATGCATGGACCCATTTCCAGCAGGCGTCCATAGCCCCAATATGTTTACTTATACTTCCCACACTATTAATAGTGCTTCCAACTTCCTTTTTTATCTCATAACATTCTCACCCTTTTAGATTTAGATATAGATATGGACATCCACATAAGGTGTGAAGGAAACACAGTGATAGGAGTGTTTCTTTGATTTGATGAATACATTATATGCATTTTAGTTTAACCCACAAGTCTCCCCAAAAACCATCATAGTATTATCCATTTTATTAGTTTGAAATGGATGAAGCTCAAAGAAAAGATTGGATAGACACTTTCTTATACTTATTGAATATCATGGTACGCTTAGCAGGAACATGTGTTCCACTACAACTATCAGTCTATACCCACATATACAAACTTAATGAATGCACATTCATATAGAGCATCCCATGGATCTTATGAATTGTAAAAATTTTATTCAGTATGTGACCAAAATTAAACCATCCCCCCACTGAAATTTTAGATAGACATCTTGAAGGAAGACTAAGAAATCAATTCAACTCAGGGAACATACCAACATTCAAATTAAAAGATGGAAGCAGTATGTGCAACTAGAAATCCAACGCTAAAATCATAAGTCAATTCATGGAAAACAAAACTAAACTAAGAGAAGTCTAAAGATAGAATACCAGTCATCCAAAATGAATGAAAAGTGGCTAAAAATAAGAATATAACCCATTAACAAGAAACAAATATGGTGTAGTAATGGTGAGAGTGTTTTCATTGAGAAATCAAAAAGTAAGCCAAAGGTAGTTACCAGTCAAGAAATGTTAACCATTCAACATCAAACTGAACAAAAAAATTCCCAAAGTAAAATCCAAAATGAATAATAAGTAAGATTATGAGAATTGACAATCTAGTGGAATAGAATTACAACACAATTCTCCAATGCAATTTCCACATACAATTTTCCTTCATTCATCACGAAATAAAAATATTTTTGGAATCTAGAAAAATGGGTTATTGTAGATGCTCAATCAAAATATATTTTCAAAAAAACAATTACATGAAACATTCCACAATTAAGATTTCGTGACATAAGCAATTCCTTTGAAAATTTGAAAATAATCATTTTTTCAGCAGAAAATACATTTCATATTTCTCACCAAAGCGCCATTTTTTCTTTGCACATAGATATAAATAATTCAATATGATAAGGTAAAGAAGAAGAATGATAGTTATGGGGGTCATCAAAATAGTGATTAAAATGACACTAATCATCAATTAGATCAGGAACCAAAGTGGGGATACATGAATGAGACAACTTAGATATTTTTTATCAGTTGTTGCTTTGGTGAAAATCTTGGTTTATCAATCAAATGTCTCAAGGGAATCTGAGCAACCAAGTTTATATTAACACTTCCCTAATTTTTCTTCATTCCAAGAGAAAATCCTTAAGTTTTTGGTTACACAAGCCATTTCCCAACCTGCATATCAAAAGAGAAAGGTGTGACAAGCTATTAGACAGTTTGGGAAAAACTCTTCGTCTAAATTACTAACTTATTGAAATGAAATTTAACTAAAAATAAAAGATAAGATAATGTAAATTTAAACTAAGTGGGTTTTCATAAAACTTATGCAAATGTCGATGTTGTCATCAAATATTCAACTGTTGTTCATTTAGTTCAAATATCACAACCTTCTTGCTAACATTATGAGCATTATGTGTCTTCCCACAATATTCCCTTCAACACGAGAATTTTTTTCATTGATTTTTGTGAGATGTGAATCCGTGGACACAATGTCATTTTCTTGAAATCAGTGTCAATAAAATTATACAAATAAGACCATTAGACTTCCAATTACATCTATCTTCTAAAGATACCAATCCACCTACAAACATTAGTCATAAAAATTTGATTTAAAGATCATCAACATTGTACCCCCAAGGTATGCGTTTTCTTTGGTTATAGAGGACAATTATGTGAAAAATTGTATGATCATACCTAGCATTATGAGAGACAAGAGGATATCATCATAAAAAGATAGAAATCAAGACACATTGGAAAGGTGCAATTGATCTCAGGTCACAACCTATATGGATTGACTTCCCTAGCACAAATGAAAGATATAATTAGAAACTGAAATTCAATGAATTACGTAATATTAGATTTCAAATAGGTGATAAGATTGGCATGATGGAAAAGTCCATGTAATTGATATCCTCAAATTTCCAAGAGTGTTCAAAATGGAAAAATTAGGAATTTCACTTCCACGAGATTACATGTCACATAGAATATAGAGAGGATGAAATTAAAAAGAAGAGTATGCATCTTGTCTCTCTACTAGATATTGTTTTTGTTAAAAATAATGAGACATATAATCTTGAAAAAAAAAATCAACAAGCTCATGACTATGAGAGATCAAATAGAAGATATTCCAAATTAACCCAAACAATTATTATCTTCTCTTATTATGAATAAACTGATTTTGGGTTCAAGGAGTGTTGAAGAGTGTGGGGCCCAATACATTAAAGAATTACATCCCAAAAGATATTCACTTCTTTAAACTTACGATCATGGCTAAAGTAAAAATAAATGATGAATATTTGAAATTGGAATAGTAGAAGTTGCATTGACATATTCCATAAAGATACTTACAAATCCCAAGCATTTGAATGGATTCAACATGAGATATGTGTATAGTTCCCAACCATGATAAAAATAAGATTAATCAATAACATAACCATAATGAGTGACCCAATATGAGCAAACCCAAATAATAAAAAGATGTGTTCAAGAAAATATCAGGTGTGAAAATTGATTGGGTTGAAAATGCTAACATTGAGTCTTTAGTTGATCGATGAGTTGGGGAACAAAAATATTGATTTCAAGGTAATTTTCTAAAAAATAAACCAGCAAAATATTTAAATGACCATGTTGTCTAGAATTGTCAAAACATGCATCTAGATAGTGTGAGTGAACATGTCTTATTGTTGTGTATGAGATGAAACTTGAATGAATAAGGCTGCAAAATAAAAGATTAAACTCCTTCTTGGAAAAATAGTGACAAAGCATAAGACATGTACAACCAAGGCCAAAAGAGAACAAAACTAAAAGTAATGAAATAAAATAACTGAAAAGAAATAAAATCAACAAAGTTCATTATGCTAAAAAGGGTTATATCGAAAAATGATGTTTGATGAAAGTGAGCGAAGAAAAAAGTGAATGTGAAAGAAATAATTCGGATAACTCCAAACCCAAGGAAAAATAATAATATAAAGAGATTATAAGGATTTGAAGTGACCTAAATTTTAGATGGGAAGAATTTTAATAATCAAAATTTAAATTCACTGTGTATGGGACAACTGTAGTGACTGTCATTTAATTTAAACTACCATATAATTAAAACAGAGCAGTAAATTTGAAATTTATTCAAATTTCACTTAATCCAGCACAATCAATCCAATATTACAATAAATAAAATTTGGTAACCATTTACATACCTCACTCTGATGCTATCCTCCGCTTGATGCTATCCGCCGCTTGAACCTGCCGCTGCTCCTTAGGATACCCCAAAACCAGCCACCCTACCGACTAGTACGCCTAGCCCTAGGACATCAATGGACGTCCTAGCCCTCCGAGCCCAAAAACTTCTCAGCCCCCCGTGCACTGTAATTCCCACTGTAAAATTTCTCTCTGTCCCTATACCCCCAGTTCTCCACCTCTCGAATGCATGAAAAATGAATCCCCTCCATTCCCCTTCTCCACTTCCCTTATTCCTCCTTCACCGCCCTCGCACATTTACTTCCCCCACCAAAAATCTTATCTCGTTATTAATGCCTTATCCATTCATTTATGTTTCCCTTTTACGTATTGGTTACGTTATCCCTTATGGGATACGTAACCCTATTTAACATTATATTTCATTTTTAACCATTAATTTAATACTTAATCAATTAATGACTCACTTA
>ML794394.1:61799-106022 GCA_009831015.1 Picea engelmannii
ATTTAATTTAAACTACCATATAATTAAAACAGAACAGTAAATTTGAAATTTACTCAAATTTCACTTAATCCAGCACAATCAATCCAATATTACAATAAATAAAATTTGGTAACCATTTACATACCTCACTCTGATGCTATCCTTCGCTTGATTCTATTCGCCACTTGAACCTGTCGCTGCTCCTTAGGACACCCCAAAATCAGCCACCCTACCGACTAGTACGCCTAGCCTTAGGACATCAATGGATGTCCTAGCCCTCCGAGCCCAAAACCTCCTCAGCTCCCGGTGCACTGTAATTCCCACTGTAAAATTTCTCTCTGTCCCTATACCCCCAGTTCTCCACCTCTCGAATGCATGAAAAATGAATCCCCTCCATTCCCCTTCTCCACTTCCCTTATTCCTCCTTCACCGCCCTCGCACATTTACTCTCCCCACCAAAAATCTTATCCCGTTATTAATGCCTTATCCACTCATTTATGTTTCCCTTTTACGTATTGGTTACGTTATCCCTTATGGGATACGTAACCCTATTTAACATTATATTTCATTTTTAACCATTAATTTAATACTTAATCAATTAATGACTCACTTAATAATTAATTATTCATTAACCCTCCTATACACTATTTAATAATATCCAATTAGAATTATTATTATTGATATAAATATAATTTAGATAATCTTTAGGATTATTATTAAATTAACCATCTTAATAGTTAAGGGTCATTACAACAACAAGATCAACACTCATAAGAAATTCAATCAAGCAAAAACTTCCAATTCAAATCATATTCATAAGAGGGTTGAATACATTTGAGTTCTCATTTTCATCCCAAGAGGAGCTAAATAGTATCTTTATTTTAAATTATTCCACTTGTAATATGAAAACATGCTTGAAAAATATTTGACATGATGACCATGCATGAAACTGGTGATTGAAAACTACCCAACTCAGAAAATTTCAGGATGCGATGAAGTAAATTTTTCCCATATACAAAATTAAATTCAAAATTTGATTGACGTGAAAATTAGTGGTCAAGTCTTCTATTTATTTCCATCTTGAATGAGAATTTCATTTGATATTTAGCCAACAATAAATACAGTGAAACGGAAAAAATAAAAATAATTAACAAACTAGAAAGCAATGGTGAGATGTGCAAAGAAGAAATACTATCCTATTCTACCCTACTCCTATCCTAAGCTACAAATGGAAGAAAAATGAGTTGTGTAAATTCATAATGTCAATATAGCAATCCTTGTAATTCCAATATTGCAAACACATGTTCATGAAAAAATATTAGAAGAATATATTGGAATAAAAATAGAGTAAAGATAGGAAAAATTAAAACATGATAAATCTATGAACTATATTAGATATTTGACAATGATAATTTTTGGGGAATCTATAATGTACCTCCAATTTAACATAAAAAAAATAAATATTTTTGGTACATTAATCCCCAGTATTTTCGTTTAATAAAATCGTAGAACAGATACTTAAATTTTTTCTCTGATTTAAGCCTGGTTATCTACTTGTAAAAGAGTAAAACCTTATGCCATACTAACTTAACAACTTGTAAGAGAGGCTCCCAACGATTACTAGTACTTCTCCAACTCATATATTATTAAATAGATACCAATACAATACATATATCCACCTATATAATAGGATTCAAGTTTTAAATCCCTTGTTCATATCGGGCTCTTTAGATTTTGCATACAAGTTTATACCCTTGAGAATTAATACTGGGACACCTACCTAGCTGTATGTATATCATAATTTATACCCTTAACATAACACGTATCAACGAACAGGTTCATGATATTAATGACGATGCATGAGTTGCTTCAATGTATTTTCTTTAATGTCTCCATCGTGGTTATGACACTTTTAGTTCCCCATCATAACGATTAGAAAGCCAGACCAATCCCACACAATTCTCTGCATGACTACATTGTAACTAAATCTCATCTCACCGATGGAGGTAAAAGAATGATAACTAACTTGACAAAAGGTTAGTGAATGGCTAGTTCCACTTGGACAGTCACGAAATGACTGCTATTAACTTCACATCTTCATTTGTAAGGGAGAGAGATGTATCTACCAGGAGGAGTTAAAGTTATGTCCCTGTAATTAAATAGGGTCCTCTAAATGCTAGTCCCGATGGCTCTCCCACCTGTCGCTCCCAATCCTGGTGTGCCAACTTTTCCCTAGCACATGGCTCGTACCTTCAGTATTTAATACGATTAGTAATCATCTCCTCTTAGGGTTAGGCGGTTCCTCTCCATCCATTGTGACTCCGAAGGGAAGGGTTCTGCATTATTCATTCCTCAGCAAGGAAGGGATACCACCATTGTGATAAAATTTTGGTGAAGCCGACTACACAAACAACTTCCTGGTAAGTTTCCAAGAGAGCTATCATATCTTAAATTTGAAACTAGAGTTTAGGGTTTGGTTAAGATGAAAACCTTTACTTCTTGTAACCCTTACTTTGATTTTAATGGCCCCCTTTGCTCCCGATGATAATGTTCGAAGTCTATGTATCTCTATTCTGGTAATGGTTGTAGATGAGGTTTTCCCATTGTATCCTTGAGTCGCTACTCTTTACCTCTTTAGCTTATTGTTATACATCGTGGTCTATTATTTATATCCGCATGGAGTTATTTTTGGTTTTGACCCTATTGCTAGTAACTATATTTGAAAGTAACTTAGAATAGTTTAGAGAAGTCCTTTCCTATGCCAGGTAAAGGTTCTAAAATTAGGGTCAAGTCTATCTCTTAACATATCTAACTTTATCTATGACTGATACACACTGTTTGAGGTATGATAGTCGGTTAACGAGGGTCTATCTCTCGTTAAGTTAGAGTACCTTCTGCAATAATTCTCTTGATTTTGTGTCTGATGTTTTTCCTTATGCTCTTCGATCTGTTCATAAAAGTGTTTATTAAGAAGGTGTAAATCTTGAACTCGCACTGCTATTATTTTATTTTCAAAGTAATTGATAAAAAAATATGATTCTCTGTATTAATGATGGGACTCTACCTGTTGCGAGGGTGCCCATCAGAAGCTCAAGGGACCATCCTCCCCCTCGGCCATGGTCATTTATAAGACAGGGGTGCAACAATAGGTGGACGCTATCTTTCGGCTCCTAATTTGAGTATCACCAAACATAGTTGTGGTTATCAATTTACCATTCAATCTAAGTTTAAAGTCTTACTATGTATTTTTCTAATGTTTTTGAGTGATGAAACTTGCAGGGTTTATGACCAACCAAGGTTTAGGTGTAAGCCCCCACCCATCATGAAAAAGGTACTCGGGTTCCGTGATAGTGGATCTCAAACTAGTTCTTCAATTCCAAAGCATGGAGGCCATGTTTGTGTTCATAGCTTTCTCTTGATATTAAGTAACATTTCCCATGCTCCGATTCCTTGTATCGGATGTCTGAGGGTTAAAACCTGATTTGTTTTCGTTATGGTTCCATTTAAGGGAAATGGGTAGAATCATGCACGGTGTAGGGAAATAAACTATTCTTTAAACACTAGAATTGGCAAAACTAGATCCAAGTTTACTGTTAGAGGGAATTCTTTAATCTGTTAAGATTATCATCAGAGGAAACTTGTTGTTTTAAAGAAAAAGCTTTTCAGAAAAATTATCCTAAGCATTTTGTTTGTTACCTTTGTAATTTCATGTATTCAGGAATCTATATTTAAGTTATAGGAACCATCATTTATTGATTTCATTAATGTCTGTATGAATGATCTCTCGTTAACGCAATTCTTATCTTTTGAACTTACCCCAAGATGATCGTTCAAAAAAGAGGGTTTCGCATCTCTAGATTTATGAGTTTTATCGATTTTTTCCCTTCAAACAATTTCAATTTTTTTTTGAATAGATTGAGTTTACTCTGTAATTTCCTAAATAGTTTTTGTGAATAATAAGGAATTTAAAGTATATCTTATAGTCTCACAATTGTTTTCCCAAAACGTAGTAATGCTACAGTCATGAAATTTTAAGAACTTTTGTTTCTCTCAGCAAGACTCTCGATATAGTCGAATTGGAATACCCTACCTTTATATAGACAATAGTGATCATTCAAAGCATATATAATATGTATACATTTTTTTTGCATCGTGCGTCGATATTGTATGGGTTAAAATCATTCTTCACTTTCCTGCAGTAGGATACTAGCATACATAACTTTCCATTCATGTAATAGGAAATTCATATAATTATATCATTGGGTTTAGAGTGACTTGCTCCCTTAGTTATGTTCATTCCCATATACTTCATTATTCTGGTTCTATTCAAATCCAACTATATAGATAATTCTGTTTAGGAAATTCTTCCTAGGAATTAAATTGCAGAATTAAATGTATACTTGTAAATAGATTTGCTCTTCCAAGTTCATTGATGCATATATATAATTCAACTTAAACGATTCAATTACAGAGCTAGATGTATACCTGTAAATAGGTTTGTTTGTTTAAGTCCATTGATACATATATGGTTCTGCTTTAAGTTTTAATTTCAGGGAACATCTCCAGAACTTAATCATACAAATCCATTTGATTATTCTATGAGGATATCAAATGATTTATAACTTTCGTACAAGTTCTAATTCAATCGTAGAGGCTTCCAAGAGATGATTTCAGAGATGATTTATAAGTATTCTATAGTAGATTGGACTACACATATTTATGTAATCGAATAATCTTCGCTCGGGTTATTGGATGCATACAGATTTTAATGATTTCACTATATCTGTAACTAATTCATCCCAATAGAGACAGAAATACTTAAATTTAGATATAGTAGTACCTTACATAATTTATATGATCATTAAAACATATAAAGAGAATCATTTCAGTTCAGATTTAACATGTACAGTGCATCATATATAAAATCATTCAGACAGATAAGGATTAGAGTAACATATCTGAACTAACTCATGGAAATACAAAGGGAACAACAATGGTCCTCCCAGCCGTAGAACCGAGCAGCCAAAATCACTTGCACAGTTCACCCCCTAGCCTTACCATGAGTCCACGAGGGAAAAATTGAAAACAAAACTCCTTCTCAACAATGACTTTCAGTTCCAACAGGTTCCTCTGGCCTCACACTCAATCCGCAGTGTTCATAACAACAAAAAAACTAGTAGTCTCCTTTCCCCAACATACTTGACAACGTACTGCCTCCTCACATATGCTATTTATCAATTTTCCTAGGTCTTTTTCCCTCCCTTGGGGATTTTCACATATTTCTAAATCCTTGATTTTCAGGGACTACTAATGGCCAAATCTCTGATTTTCACTTGTAACAATCAGTCTAGGGGTAGTTCCAACATGTTCCCCACTCATGGAGTCATGGTCATCTAACTTCAACATGGTTGTTCCATTTTTCCTCCTGTAATCAATATAAAATAATTTTTTTTCATAAAAGTGTCATAGTCAAATAGTTAGTTGGGTCAAATTAGGTCTCTGCCCAACAATCATAATAATTAATTACAATTATTACATTTGAAATTCGGAATTTCCATAAATGGAAAAAAAAATCCAAATTCGAATTTACTAAAAACAAAATAAATTTCCAATAAATTTAAATTTCAAAAATATTTTATTTTTGGGGATATCACATCCTTTCCCACTCCAGTAAAACATTGTCCTCAGTGTTCATTCATTTCTTGGAACAGGATTGGATGAGATTTATGCAAATCTCCCTCCAACTCTCAAGTGGCCTCCTCGAGACTAAAGTGCTTCTGTTGCACCTTTATCTGAGTGACGACTCTGTTCCAAAGTGTTATTTCTCTCCGATTCATAATGCACAGGGGTTCCACCTGGAACTCGCCTTTAGGTTCCACCTGCACCAAGTTCCAATCAATCATATGAGTAGGGTCATGAATATACTTTTTCAACAAAGAAACATGGAATACATTATGAATTCTTAGATTAGTCGGAAGTGCAAGTTGATATGCTATGGGTCCAATTCGAGCTAGTATCTTGAAGGGCCCACAAAACCTAGGTGCCATCTTGGCATAGTTCCCTAACTTCAATGAGATTTTTCGAGATTCGACCTTCAAGTAAACATGGTCTCCCACTTGAAATTCCAATTGTCTTCTTTTCTGATCTGCATAGCTCTTCTGTCTGTCCTGTGCTTTTTTCAAGTTTTGTTGTACCTTTCTCACCATGTTCTCCATTTCTTGGAGCATATCTAGTCCAACCATGAGTCTGTCAGCCGAGTTATCCCAACTAATTGGAGTCATACACTTTCTGTCATACAGTACTTCGAAAGGGCTCAACTTAGCCAAAGTTTGGTACCCATTGTTATATGCAAATTCTACCAAGTGCAGGTAGTATTTCCACTTGTTCGGTTTTGTTCTTACGTACATGAAGAGAATATCCTCTACAATTTGGTTTTTCCTTTTGGTTTGTCTAGATCCGTTTGTGGATGATAACTAGTACTGAAATTCAAATTAGTATTTAACCCTGCAAACAATTCCTTCCAAAAAGAAGATGTGAATTTTGCGTCTCTATCCGAAATCACCATTTTAGGAATACCATGTAGTCTAAACATTTATTTCATGAATATTTTAGCAATGTTTATAGCTTTAAAACTAGATTTTACAGGAATAAAGTGTGCAGACTTACTAAGTTTATCGATTACAACCATGATAGAATCATTCTATTTCTGAGTTTTAGGAAAACTTGTTATAAAGTCCAGTGATATGGTCTCCCATTTCCATTATGGCATTGGTAATGGTTGTAATAGGTCGGCTGGAGTCTGGTGTTCGGCCTTAACCTGCTGACAATCATGGCACCTAGCCAAGTACTCTGTTGTTTCGCCCATCATATTAGGCCAGTAAAATATTTTTCTAAGTGTTGTTACTATTTTCTGGTAACCTGGATGGCCAGAATACAGTTTCTTATGCACTTCATCCAAAACCATTAATTTTAACTCTGTCGAATCTAGTATGTAAAGTCTATTTTTAAATCGTAATAGTCCCTTCTTGTCGATACTTAGATATGGTTTTTCTGAGTTTGTGGTACTATTTTGTAATTCTGCCATCACCTTAGTGTAATTTCTGTCGTTAATACTTGTTGTCCTTATCCTTTGTTCCAAATCACTTTATGCCCTATTGATATTTATCTCAAATAACCCATGGACTCTTCTTCTTAAAGCGTCTGTTACTTTATTTTCCTTACCCTTGATGTGTCTAACCTCTAAGTCGAATTCACTCAAGAAGGCTAGCCATATTGCTTGTCTTGCATTAAGATCTGGTTGGCTAAACAGATATTTCACCCTGCTATTATTTGTCAATAGTAGAAATTTTCTGCCCATTATGTAGTGTCGCCACATTTTTAAGGCATGTATTATTGCTGCCAATTCTACATCATGAGTGACATAATTTCTCTCGTGTTCTTTTAATTTTTGGGATTCATAACAAATAACGTGTCCTTCCTGAGTTAGGACACCACCTAGTCCTTCTTTACTTGCATCAACACATACAGTGAAGTCTTTATTTGGGTCTGCTACCTTCAATATGGGTGTGGTTGTCAATAATTCCTTCAGTTTGTTAAAACTGTCTTGACACTTCTCCGACCAGTTAAACTTGGTCTCTTTCTTTTGTAATGATGTGATAGGGTAGGCTATCTTGGAAAACCATTCTATAAACATGTAGTAATATCCAATGATTCCCATGAATGATCAGATATCTGCTATATCCTTAGGTACCAACCATTCCATTATGGCTTTTGTCTTCTCCAGGTCTACGACAATGCCTTCTATTGAAATTACATGTCTTAGATATTGTATTTATTTTTTATAGAAGTCACACTTGTCAAATTTGGTGTACAATTTGTGTTTTCTCAACATTTGCAGAACTATACTTAAGTGTCCATCATGTTCCTTCTCTGTTTTTTAATAGACCAGAATATCATCGATAAATACTACCATGAACTTGTCTAAGTACTAACTAAAAATATTGTTCATTAGGCACATAAATGTGGCTGGTGCGTTAGTGAGTCTGAAAGGTATGACTACAAATTCGTAGTGTCCATGTCTTTCCCGAAAAGATATTTTGCTTATGTTCTCATCTGTTATCCCAACTTGATGATAACTGGATTGTAAATCCAACTTTGAAAAGATCTTGGCCCCACCTACTTGATCGAAAAGATCATTTATCCTTGGTAAGGGGTATTTGTTCTTAATATTCATTTTGTTCAGTTGTCTATAATCGATATAAAGTCTTAGAGTACCGGCTTTCTTTCTCACAAAGAGGACTGGTGCCCCCCATGGTGAAACGCTTGGTCTAATATACTCTTTGTCCAACAATTCATGTAATTGTATTTTTAGTTCTCTCAGTTCTGGTAGACTCATTCGGTAAGGTGATTTTGAGATAGGGGTTGAGCCAGGTAGTAATTCTATGGAGAAGTCTATTTCCCTTCTAGGAGGTAATTCTTGTATCTCATCCACAAACATGTCTCTAAATTCACGTAGGACAACAAAATCTTCTAACTTTGGCTTATCTTCTTTTTCTAACAGGTTCGTTACTTGGATGGCATAAACTTGACATCCCTTTCTCATACATTTCTTGAGTTGCATCATTGAAACTTGTCTTACTGATACAGGTTTTGGTATATCTTGGGCTATTCTAGTAGTGCCAAAATCGTCTTTATAGCTAAGTATCTTTGTATAAAAATCCAGTACTGCTTTGTGTTGTTCCAACCAATACATCCCGATAATCATATCATAAGATCCTAGTGGTAGGATGTTCAGATTTGTTCTTATATTTTGACCATCTAAGCTGAACTCAAAATCAGAAATAAAGTCAACTACTTTCCTTTTAGTACCTGTTGCTAGTTGTACAAGCCATGATTTTGCATGCTTCAGTTTCTTAAGTTTATTTGACTCTACTACATCAGGAGTAATATAACTTAACGTAGCTCTAGGGTCAATTAGAACAAAAATTCGAGTGTTATTGTTTTTACCTTCGATTTCTACCACCAAGGACTGGTGGTCATCTTGTCGACCATGTAGGGATGCATTCATATGATGCAGGCTTCTTCCCAGGTCTCCCACCGTCAAAGCTTCCTACAAATTATCAACAATAGTTTTGTTTGCTAATATTAAACGTGGACAGTTCCTCCTCAGATGAGGCTCTCCACATTCCCAACATTTTAATGTCTCGCGGGAGCTATCCCCAAACTTCTTCATTCCCAATTTTACCGATTTATTGTTGCCTTGCGTATTCGGATGATAGGAGTGAAAATCCTTTCTTGGAAAACTTTTTACTTCATTCCGATAAGAAGATGGCTGATATCCGTTGGTTCAATCGATCTTGTTTCTTATCCTTCCAAGCATTGGGAAACTCTACCCACTGTTTATACTGGTCATAGCACATTTTTTCTTTCCTGAATACTTCACTCAAGGATTTGGGGTTGTCAAACTCAATTCTATCCCTATAGGACTGTGGTAGACAGCTTAATAATCGTTGGATTTTTACCTTATCCTCCCGGATGGTACGAACCTTAGTAGTTCCAAAAATTTATTTGTAAGGTCCTCCATCGTCATCTATCCAAGTCGTAATTCGTAAAATTCTTTCATCTTCCTTTCATAATAACTTTCAGAAAGGTATTTTTTCTTGAAATACTTCTTAAAGTAAGACCATTCCAACTGTTTCTCTTTTAGTCCCTTAGCCAATTTCAGATCTTGCCACCAAATGATGGCCTTCCCTTTCAGATTGTAGATGCCCATTTTGTCCTTCATATTGTTGGAATAGTTGTAGATATGGAAGTATTTTTTTATGTCCAACAACCATGCCTCAGCTTCTTCTCCCGTCATGGATTCTCCATCAAAGTTAGTTGGTTTAATCTTTTTAAATTCTCCTTCAAGGTGGTCTACTTGTTTTCTTTTTCTGTCTGGTTTAGTTTTGTCTTTGGCTGAAGGTGTTCCTTCAGATGAACTGTCTCCTTCTTCTGTTTCTAGCCCAGAGTTCTTGGAGGCCCTTTTGATGACCTCTTCGTCATGGTTATTGTCCTTTGGGATTTTCTTGGTCACTATACTGCGCAGCAGGACCTCATTTATCTCTTGCTATACCTTTTGTGCTTTCTTCAATTTTTCATTGTCAGCTTTGAAAATCTGCAACTCAACAATAAGATTCCTCATTATTTCCAGTACTTCCGTAGGAGAGCTTCCGTCACTATTCTGTCTTGGATCTTCATGAGGTCTCTTTTCTGGATTTCCTTCCATTTTGATTTTTGCTTCATCATGAGCTGCTATAATTGACACAAAACAAAAAGGGCTTTCTATTTGTAACAATAAAGGTTTATTAGTTTGCATAAGTCAAAATATATATTGAGTAACTAAAGTGGTCCTATTCAGGTCCAGTGTTGTAAACTCTTTCTCTGATACCATATGTATTGTACCTCCAATTTAACATTAAAAAAATAAAAATTTGGTACATTAATCCCTAGTATTTTCGTTTAATAAAATCGTAGAACAGATACTTAAATTTTTTCTCTAATTTAAGCCTGGTTATCTACTTGTAAAAGAGTAAAACCTTATGCCATACTAACTTAACAACTTGTAAGAGAGGCTCCCAATGATTACTAGTACTTCTCCAACTCATATATTATTAAATAGATACCAATACAATACATATATCCACCTATATAATAGAATTCAAGTTTTAAATCCCTTGTTAATATCGGGCTCTTTAGATTTTGCGTACAAGTTTATACCATTGAGAATTAATACTAGGACACCTACCTTGATGTATGTATAACATAATTTGTACCCTTAATGTAACACGTATCAAGGAACATGTCGATGATATTAATGATGATGCATGAGTTTCTTCAATGTATTTTCTTTAATGGCTCTATCGTGGTTATGACACTTTTAGTTCCCCACCATAATGATTGGAAAACCAGAGCAATCCCACACAATTCTTTGCATGGCTACATTGTAACTAAATCTCATCTCATCGATGGAGGTAACAGAATGATAACTAACTCGACAAAAGGTTAGCGACTGGCTAGTTCCACTTGGACAGTCACGAAATGACTGCGATTAACTTCACATCTTCATTGGTAAGGGAGAGAGATGTATCTTCTAGGAGGAGTTAAAGTTATGTCCTTATAATTAATTAGGGTCCTCTAAATGCTAGTCCCTATGGCTCTCCCACTTGCCATTCCCAATCCCGGTGTGCCAACTTTTCCCTAACACATGGCTCGTACCTTCAGTGTTTAATATGAGTAGTACTTGTCTCCTCTTAGGGTTAGGCGGTTCCTCTCTTGCCATTGTGACTCTGAAGGGAAGGGTTCTACATTATGCATTCCTTAGTAGGGAAGGGATACCACCTTTACGATCAAATTTTGGTGAAGCCAACGACACAAACGACTTCCTGGTAAGTTTCCAAGAGAGCTATCATATCTTAAATTTGAAACCAGAGTTCAGGGTTTGGTTAAGATGAAAACCTTTACTTCTTGTAACCCTTACTTTGATTTTAATGGTCCCCTTTGCTCCCAACGATAATGTTCGAAGTCTACGTATTTCTTTTCTGGTACCGGTTGTAGATGAGGTTTTCCCACTATATCCTTGAGTTGCCACTCTTTACCTCTTTAACCTATTGTTATACATTGCAGTCTGCAGTTTGTGTCCTCATGGAATTATTTCTGGTTTTGATCCCGTGGCTAGTAACTATATTTGAAAGTAACTTAGAATAGTTCAGAGAATTCGTTTCCTACGCTAGGTAAAGGTTCTAAAATTAGGGTCAAGTCTGTCTCTTAAAGTCTATGACTTTATCTGTGACTGATACATAATGTTTGAAGTGTGATAGTGGGTTAACGAGGGTCTATCTCTCATTAAGTTAGAGTACGTTCCGCGATAATTCTCTTGACTTTGTGTATGGTGTTTTTCCTTATGCTCTTCAATCTATTTGTAAAAGGGTTTATTAAGAAGGTGTAAATCTTGAACTCGCATTGCTATTATTTTATTTTCAAAGTAATTGATAAAAAAATATGATTCTCTGTATTAATGATGGGACTCTGCCTGCTGTGAGGGTACCAATCATATGTTCTAGGGACCATCCTCCAACTCGGCTAGGGTCATTTATATGACAGGGGCACGACAACAGGTGGACACTGAGTTTCGGCTCCTAAGTTGAGTATCACCAGACATAGCTGTGGTTATCAATTTACCTTTCAATCTATGTTTAAAGTCTTACTCTATATTTTGCTAATGTTTTTGAGTCGTGAAACTTGCAGGGTTTATGACCACCCAAGGTGCAGGTGTCAACCCCTACCCGTCATGAAAAAGGTACTCGGGTTTCGTGATAGTGGCTTTCAAACTAGCTCTTCTATTCCAAAACATGGAGGCCGTGTTTCTTTTCGTATCTTTCTCTTGATATTAAGTAACGTTTCCCATGCTCCAATTTCTTGTATCGGATGTCTAAGGGTTAAACCCTGATTTGTTTTTGTTATTTTTCCATTTAAGGGAAATGGGTACAGTCATGCATGATGTAGGGAAATAAACAGTTATTTAAACACTAGAATTGGTGTAACTAGATCCAAGTTTACTGTTAGAGGGAATTCTTTAATCTATTAATCTTATCATCAGAGGAAACTTGTTGATTTAAAGAAAAATCTTTTTGGAAAAATTATCCTGAGTGTTCTATTTGTTACCTTTGTAATTTCATGTATTCAAGAATCTCTATTTAAGTTACAGGAACCATCATTTCTTGATTTCATTAATGTCTATATGAATGATATCTCGTTAACGTAGTTCTTATCTTCCGAACTTACCCAAAGATGATCGTTCAAGAAAGAGGGTTTCTCATCAATAGATTTCTGAGTTTTATCGATTCTTGTCGTTCAAACAATTTCAGTTTTTTTTTTAATAGATTGATTTTACTTTGTAATTTCCTAAATAGTTTTTGTGAATAATAAGGAATTTAAAGTATATCTTACAATCTCACAATTGTTTGCCCGAAATGTAGTAATTCTACAGTCATGAAATTTTAAGAACTTTTGTTTCTCTCAACAAGACTCGATATAGTCGAATTGGAATACCCTACCTTTGTATAGACAATAGTGACCGTTCAAAGAATATATAAGATGTATACATTATGTTTGCGTTGTGCATCGATATTGTATCTATTAACATCATTATTCACTTTCCTGTAGTAGGATACTAGCATACATAACTTTTCATTCGTGTAATAGAAAATTCATATAATTATATCATTGGGTTTAGAGTGACTTTCTCCCTTAGTTATGTTCATTCCCATATACTTCATTATTTTCACTCTATTAAAAACCAACTGTATAGATAATTCTGTCTAGGAAAGTCTGCCTAGGAATTAAATTGCAGAATTAAATGTATACTTGTAAATAGATTTTCTCTTCCAAGTTCATTGATGCATATATAGAATTCAACTTAAACGATTTAATTACAGATCTAGATGTATACCTATAAATAGGTTTGTTCGTTTATGTCCATTGATACATATATGGTTTTGCTTTAAGTTTTAATTTCAGGGAACATCTCCATAACTTAATCATACAAATCCATTTGATTATTCTAGGAGGATATCAAATGATTTATAATTTTCGTACAGTCTCTAATTCAATCAAAGAGGCTGCTAGAAGATGATTTCAGAAATGATTTACAACTATTCTATAGTAGAGTGGACTGCACATATTCATGTAATCGAACAGTCTTCGCTCAGGTTATTGGATGCATACAGATTTTAATGATTTCACTATATTTGTAACTAATTCATCCCACAGAGACAAAAATACTTAAATTTAGATACAACTAGTTCCTTACTTCAATTATACGATCATTAAAATAGATAAAGAGAATCATTTCAGTTTAGATTTAACATGTACAGTGCACCAGATATAAAATCATTCAAACAAATAAGGATTAGAGTAACATACCTAAACTAACTCGCAGAAAGACAAAGGGAACAACCACATTCCTCCCAACCGTAGAACTGAGCAACCAAAATCACATGCACAGTTCACCCCCTAGCCTGACCATGAGTCCATGAGGGAAAACTTGAAAACAAAACTCCTTCTCAACAATGACTTTCAGTTTCAGCAGGTTTCTCTTACCTCACACTCAATCCGCATTGTTCATAACAACAATAAAACCAGTAGTCTCCTTTCCCCAACATACTCGGCAGCATCATGCCTCCTCACATATGCTATTTATCAATTTGCCTAGGTCTTTTCCCCTCCCTTGGGGATCTTTGCAGCTTTCTAAATCCTTGATTTTCAGGGGCTTCTAATGGCCAAATCACTGATTTTCCACTTGTAACAATCAGTCTAGGGGTAGTTCCAATATGTTCCCCACTCATGTAGTCATGGTCAACTAAAGTAAACATGGTTGTTCCATTTGTCCTCCTAGAATCAATATAAAATATTTTTTTTTCATACAAGTGTCATAGTCAAATAGCTAGTTGGGTTAAATCAGGTCTCTACCCAACAATCATAATAATTAATTACAATTATTAAATTCGAAATTCAGAATTGCCATAAATGGAAAAAAAAAAATCCAAATTCGAATTTACTAAAAACAAAATAAATTTCCAATAAATTTAAATTTCAAAAATATTTTATTTTTTGGGATATCATAGAATCTATCTAAGTAGGATATCTCCAACCATGTTTCTATTCTATCATGAGATATTCCATTACTATCATCGAATTGATGAAGGGAGTTAAATGGAAAGTAGCATATCAAATGAGAACCATGAATAGAATTTGTGTAAAGTGTTCTCGGTGAGGGAATATTCATGATAATAAAATTGCTTATCCTTGAAGAAAAAAATAAAGAATGGGATCTTGCCTTAACCATATGTGTAGACAGAAGTGCCTCATTGTCTTGGTAAGCCTCTATGTATTCATACTTCAACCAACCATCAACTTAAGATAGACTAATGAGATCAAATGATATGCATGGGCTAGGACCAACCATGGTATGAGAGAAATCTTCAAAACAATTGTGAGATCCACTGGTATCAACAATATGAAGTAAAGGGATACTTGAACAAGAAGATTCTCTATTTATAAAAAATGAATAAGAAAAAGAAGAAAATATCCTTTGATAGACATTTTCTATAGAATTATCTTCCTCACATGAAAAGGATGATAAGGCTTAGCTGTAATTAGTTCATCAGAATAGTTCTTATGTTCTCTATCTTTGAAATTCACATCACCACCATCAAGTAATTCAAAAGGGGTTAACCCCATTTAATTTATTTGAATAGAACAATGGGTGGCTTCCTGCAAAGTTAAATCAGTAAAGAGATCATGATGTAAATAATAATGATTGGAAGAAATAAAAGAATTAAAATATTATTTAGGACAAGAGGAATTTTCAAAATGTGTCTCCCTGAATGGTAGTTCCCCTTCATTAAGAACATGGGTGATTAATTGTGAATACATAGGCTCCACACTAGGCACGATTTCACAATCAACATGTTCTTCCACCACATGGTATTCCTATTTCAAGTTCTAAGTGGATTGTTGTGATGAAGGAGGTGTGCCTTTTATGTTCAATTCTTCTCTTTAAGTGATAATATCAACATGATTGTTTTTCTCCTTCACAATATGTGAATCTGAAATGTCTTGCAGAACATATTCATGGTTAGAAGAGAGAATCAAGTCACAAGAATGATTAGAATAGGAAAGTTCAAAAACTAATCCATTATTAGTAGGAAAAAAATCTTCCTCTATTTCAATTGCAATAAGAGAATATATAACAATAGGACAATCCAAATCATAATAAACTAATTCAAAAATATCCATGGATGAGAAAGGATTCATGTTAATTTTGTCCATATTTTATTCATTTATAAAACAATCAACACTCATGTTTATCCCCATAGCTTCCTATTCCATTTCTTGTGATGGAGAATATGAGATAGGATAATGAAAACCTAGCATAACTATCGGTGTGACCCAACGTGTCCCATTATCATCATGAAAATTCTCCTCTTGGTCGATTACAGACAAATATAAAATTGGATTTACAACACAAGAGGTCTCTTTTTCATCAAAAGGAAGAAAAGGAGGGATGGAGTGGTGATAGGATACATATGCTTATTCCTAAAAATAATTCTCTATTTGACCTATATCCCCGATAGTAAATAAATATCCAAACATATGGATTCTAACTAAGTCATTAACATTTTCAACATTTTCCTTTAATTCTAAATAAACATATAAAGGAACATTAAAATATTATTTTGATTCTTCATCCACTGTCTCATATGTTTCATTAGTAAGAGAAACTAAATAGGAAATCAAATCATTGTTATAGGTCCTATCATCCAAAGGAAACTTATAGAAAATATTATTAAACATGATAGCAAAAACTTTAAGAGATTCATCTTTGTTCTTCCTAAGCTCTAAAATTTATTCACACAATTTCTCATAATAAAAATTCTCAAAAGCATGCAAAACATCATGCATAAATATTTCCCATGTGTGAGTAGAGGTAGATGACAGAGTCTCCTACCATCCCTTGAATCGATCTACAAAAGTGAGAGTGAACACGATGAAAATGACCTTTTACACTAGTGATATTATGAGAATAACAAAATTTCTATAATTGTAAGGCATGTCCAAATGCATAGGTTTAACCGTCACCATCAAATTGAATTTGTGACAAGAAATGTAAAATATTTCTAGGAGGTTTAGGAGGTACAATACTAAAAAAACACCTCCATAGAGGGATATGGGATGGATCCATTAGTAAATTAAAATAAAAGATAACACAAATGACTCCACAGGCACAACTTCTCATCTAACCCTAGACCTTCTAGTGCCACTTCTATTGATGGATCTGAATGGTCTCTCAAGAAGGTAAGGAACAAATCCCAATGTCGGGTCTCAATTAGACCTACTCTAGTTTGGGGTAGTGTTTTTGAAGAGTTTATGGCCTCATTGCCACTCATAATTAAAATAACAAAAAGGGAAAAGACAACAAACTTTCCCGCAAAGAGTTTCAAATAATCCTAAGGATAATATAACTGAAAGGAAACTAATCTAGTCTAACTAATGCTAACCTATCGTAGGAGAAAAACTAATAAACGAGCACATCTTAAAATGATAGTTTGACAACATAAATATTTCATGGAAGACAAAGTATGTTATATCAATAATATTGCAGATATCATCTCAAATAGTTGAAGAGGAGACATGTAACATCATCCATCCACTCACTAAAAATCACAAAACATAAGAATTCTAGCTAGTAAGCATAGAAATAGTTCACATGATCATTACCCAAAAAAATTAAACTACAAATACAAGTGTAGAATAGTCCCACAAGCATTTGCAAAGAGTTAGGACCTCAAAATTTCTTCTTCTCTTTATTAAATATGAATTAATAGTACCAACTTTCATTACAAAGGGAAAAACACATTTATTACATTCAACAAGATCTCCTTTATAAAACAAGAGAGGGACTCTTATGCTCTCATGACTATTCATTTTGTTTTCCCCTAATTGTGTCTTTTTTACATTTTGAATTTATTCCATATCTTCGAAAATGAATCGGTGGGGGTTACAAATAGAAGTTAAATAATCTCTTGGGAGGTTATTTTAACCCTCACGTAACTCATAAATGACATTCATTTGTAAAAAAATGTATCTTTGTCTATAGGTTCAATTTTTGGATTTCTTGAGTTGTTATAGGAATTTTTGGCTTTTCTTTGTTGGACAAGATCATTATGGCTTCTTATCCTTTGTCTCAGCTTCCCATCGAGTCCTTGTTGGATTGATTTCATTGCTTACATATTGAGATATAACTGTTTGAGATTTGCATAGCCAGTTCTTCATCCAAATTCGGGTTCTTTCCATGTTTTTCATTTTCAGACCATTTCTGCTTTCAATTTGCTATCTTTCCATCGAGATATCACATGCGTAATTTTGTTTCCCGAACCCTCGGATATGGAGTCCTGAATTTTGTATGTCCATTTATTCCCTTGAATTAATGGTCTACTATTTTTTTCAGTTTTCTAATTCCTTTTGTCATTAGTCTATCCTAGCAACCTCAACCATTAAATTCCTCTATCTGATACCTTTCCAACAAGGTATCATGGACCCAATTCTGACACATGTGGCAAAAATTATGCTTATTGAAATATTATTTCTCAACAACCATTGATTTAACATGTGGGTGAATCTGGACCGTTGATATTCAACCTGTAAAATAAGTCTCACATGCATAAGAGAGTTCATCAAATAGTGATTCAAATTGTTTATCCCCTACAGACAGTTTGAATACGAATATAGGAGGGCATGACACTTGTTCCTTATAGTTTGATTTTAGATAATTTACTCTATTTTAGAATTAGGAAAATAATTAAAAAAAAAAAAAATAAATAACAAAATCATTTACATTATTTAATAATTTTTTTTTAATTATTTACAAAGTTAAAAACAAAAATCTACATATAATCCTATGTTATCAAAGAAATTAAAATTAATTAACTAATTTTTTTTTGTAAGTAAAAAAGGGTGTTTCCTATTACTAAGATTTTGTCGTATAAAAATGCCACGTGTCAGCAATATGCCACATGTTCTGCCAAATTAGCAGAAACCGGAACAGGTGCTAGACTATGATAATTTTAGATAAAATAGTTATCCTCCATCTGTCATGCCAAATGTAAACCAGGGCAGGTGGCGGATTCGTGTTCTTACTGAAATGTTCTATGCATCTAAGAAAAACTACCAACTGAAAAAAGAGGATTGAATTGTAAAACTGTATCAATGCCATGCAAAGTGCTAGCCAAAGAGTGTGCAAGGTATCCATATAAAATAGATTACACATTAGTACCTTAGGGGATGTCGTCCAGAGTGCATGTGGAAGGGCCATCCCTGGGTTGGAGCACGAAAGGCCTTGCGAAGGTCGCGTAGCGCTAAGTTTCCAGTGCATTTGAGAATGCATCATAAAGCATGTTGATTCGTTGGTGCATGAGGGTGTCCCGGTGTATCTGGTCTTCCATTTGGCTCCTTGTCTCAAAGATGAGATCGAGCTACTCCAGATTGAAGAAAGGTGGTGGAGAATGGCATAAATGAGGGAGAACAGTGAGTGTTGGAGGTGCCCAGACTCGTTGGCCCTCCACCTCAGCTCCCAAGTCCTCCAACTCAGTGTTCACAAACTCCACCAAGTTTACCTCCTCCATCGTTGTACCAATTTCCACGACCTCCACCACCTTCACCTCCTCCATCGTTGTACCAACTAGTCAATCTGTGTCCTGAATTGGGGAAATATAATCCATATGTAGGAATTCCCCTGGGAATTCCTCTTCAATTATACATGTGGCTCCCTCCATGGTCGTCGGGGAACTTGATCTTGCAGGGTTATGGCTGAGGGACTGCAGATAATTTGGGAATGTGAAGAGGAGAGAATACACAGGTCCTCCTTGACATATTTCATTGGTGGTGTTCTTGGTTTCTCCCATCTCTCATCCCAAGCAATGGACAGGGCACTTTCTAGCCTCTTCACAGGCCTTTGTTGGGAAGCTATACTGAACCAGCTTGGGTCACACCTCACCTTGCCTTACTCCCTTGGCATGGCTAGGCTAGGAGGATTGATAATTCTTTGGGTAAGCTCAATAATAATCCATTGCATGCAAGTCTCATTCTCGGAGTGGCCAGGGAGGTGGAGCATGAGAGAGAAATGGAGCCAACCCCATCCAAGTGAGAGAGATAATTCCAGGCTCGACATTACCATAATATTGATCCCTCCCCTGCATTTACACCTTGGTGACACCATCAAATTCACGTGAGGGAGTTGTCCTCCCCTTCTCAAAAGGAGGTAATGGCTTCCCTTCATTCAATATTGAGGTGAAGGGCGTCAACCTAACATATTTATGGATTGGGCCTAGGGCAGGCTACGCGGCCTCTCATAGCTACGTGGCACTTCATCTGGGAAAATTAACTAAACTATTTACCCCCCATTAATAAAAATAATAATGACTATACCCCTTATGGAATTGAACCTCTAACCTTAGGGAAAGAAACACACACTTCTAATCATTAGTCCCATTCAATTTTGTTATTCATTTAGTCACTACATTATGAACCTCTGCGGGTGAAATCCCCTCCTTCCAGATTCCCGACCAGCCTTTCAATCCAGAGATGTTTGATTTGCACCCTGTGATGGATGTTTGACCCAAGGAATTCCCAAAACCAGGTTGTGATGTAACTCATATTCCGTCAGTCCTGGCCTTTCAATGAATATTTGTTAATGAGGGGATAACGCATTTTAGTCGATAGATCTTGACTCGAGCCGAACGAGGGAAGCCTTGAGTCTGGAAACCTCATCAACTACTTCTTCTAGTGATGTTTCTTAAGAAGATGTTTCATAACCTACTGCCTTTACCAGGAACCTTTTCGATAGGAGGCGCGAATATTCAAAAAATGTTGAAGCAGAGGCAATACCAGGGAAAGAACCTCCTATTGAGTCCAAGACCTCTATCCCCAAGAATACTGGATATGAAGGAGAAGTGACCCGCCTGAAGGGATATGTTTTCAGTGGAGAGAATAGTCATTGGATTCCTTGCCCTCAACTCCCCTATAATCTACGAAAATTAAAAATGAAATTAAATAAACAAATCCATAAAAAAATTAAACAAGAAATAAAATAAAAAAATATTAAATAAAACAAATATAATTAAAAATGAAATAAACAAAAAATAAAAATAAGAAATAAAATAAAATCCAAATTAAAAACAAAAAACAAAAAACAAAAAATAATAATAAAAATACAATACAATACACTGCCCTTTCCGTTGTCAGGATTTTGTTTGAGCTCTAACACTCCACTTAACATTTCGCCGATGACTTCATTCAATTTTCACTGACGATCTCGCTTGACTTATATTTCTGACCATCTCACTGCATAGGCTGTTAAACCAAGTATTAAAATAATATTAAAAGGGTGCACACTTTTCAAGTATTAAAATAATATTAAAAAGCGAGGTGGGTCAAGTATTTCTTCGTCAGGTTTTTTTTTTAAGGTGGTAGTGTAGTAGAAATGACTCGACTCGCTAACGACGATGTCAATGATCCCCTCCCAATGAGAATGTTTGTGAATTATTAAAACAATACTATAACACATACCTTTTCCACACACACACACACACACACACACACACACATATATATATATATACATATTACATGATTTTTTATTTGTTTTATAAAAATATTTTATGATAAAGCAAGTCATCACGGTAGAGGTAGAATGCATGAAAATTAAATTCTATGTAATGAAAATAGTCACCAATCATGTTATGATACATTTTGCTAAGAATTTCAAGGAATTTGGGAATAAAAAAAAAATTAATGAGGATAATATGGTTCCCATGCCATTGGGGAAGGTATTGGGGAAGGTAGGAAGAAATTCTTAAAAAACAGGAAATTCTTGGAAAAGAAGGAATCCTTCTTAAAATATAGGGAATCCTAAAAATATGACCTGAGATAGTACATGAGGTTTTTGGTGTGTGAGAGAGGGAAATAAAAAAAGTAAAAATTTGTATACACAAGTTAGGGTTAATAAAAAGGAAAAATAAATTAGAATTGTCAAATGAAAAAATAGAAAAAAAAAATCAAAATCAAAATCAAAATCAAAATTAGAATTATTTATACAAACTTATATTACACCCAAAATCAAATTATTTGTTTGTTTAATCCAGAATAGTTTATATCGGTAAAAAATAAATTTACCCCATGTAAAATATTTAACGTTAAGAAATTTTCCCTTATGTAAATACAAATAAATGAAATAACATTAAGGGCAAACCATGGGAAAATCATGGGAAAATAAAAATAAATAATTTACACTAATAAACTATAAATAATTTAAAATAAAATAAAATAATATATAAATACAAAAATAAAGAAAAATAATAAAAAAAAATTAAAGTAAATAAAAAGTTAGAAGATTAAGCCAAAATTGCACGAGTCAAGGTTTCACGCCCCCTCAAGGTTCGATTGGTTAAGGTTCCATAGGGGGCGCAATTTAGAAAAAACATATAAGGTGGGATTCACAAAGTCAAGCATCATGGAGAGGAGCGAGAATATGGCAATCATGTATGTGGTGATTAAGATGTGGCAAAGTGAAAGTGAAGAAGGTGAAAGGACGATGCTTCGTATGATGATTTAACATTGCAAGTTATGATGAGTAGAAACAAGATGTCGACTCCAACCAATAATGCATGACGTGTTTTAATCCACTCAGTATACACATCTCACAGGGTGTACATTCTCAAATTGCAAGGAGAGGGAATCGATGAGGTCAAGCAAAAGGCGTCTACATCCGACCACCATTCATGCGACAAATAACTAAGAGATGTTAGGCAATGGTATGACAAGGATTCACTACAAGGAAGTTGATGGCATGGATTTTGGTGAGAGGTAAGACCAAGAGAGGACCTGGTATAAGCCAACATGAAGTGGTTCGAGGAATGGCTTGCAGGGAGGGTAGGTTTGACAACCTTGGGGCTTCATAACCTGAGGAACTAACAAGTGAAGGAAATCCTTCTCCAGTGAGGAGAAGCTAGGAAAGATTCAAGGTCTAGGTCATGGACAAGGATTAAGAGATTCCACCACAAACCTCTCAAGGCTAGAGAGGTCACTCGAATGAAGTGTCTCTGCAAAACTTCTCCAGCAAAATAGAAGAATGACATCATCCATGCAACTAAAACAAGACTTTCCAGTACTATAAACAATATATTCCCTGCCTTTACGATAATTCAAAAGATATTTTTATGTTTATCCATTGATAACATGGTGGCTATAGATGGATGTATTGAAACTGCATATGCTTATTTGAAACTGAAGACAAATATCCACATGCGAAAATATAAAAGATGAAAACATGAAGCACAATCATCCCAGTAGGAAGATGTATAGTTTGATTTATTCAATCAGGATATCAATAGAACAAACTTTGCCACCACATAAGATCACCAAGCACTTCAGAATATGACAGATCAATTCCATCATACAAATGTCAAAGACACATCATAGGTCAATAAACATCATGAATACATTTGAAATTATCATATCTGTAATGATCCCAAACCATTATGCAAGTATCATCACTGTTTTGGTGTCTTTTCAAAACTTTTTCTAAGAGAGGTATTTCGTCAAACACTTTGTTGATCTACCTTTTAGATGTGTTTATATGTGTGTATGTAGCAATTAACAGAAAGAGATAACCATGGAACATACCTCAAGCATATGCAATAAGATAGACAAGACAAAACATCTCAATTCTTCTTTATTCATAAAATAGAGAAACCTGCTACAATGAAGATGCCAATCTGGAATGCTCAATAGATGGCCAAGAAGATAGACAATAGATAAGAGCTGCTACAAAATGCTCCCGCTAATACAAAAGATGCCTCCAAAGGATAAATGAGAAATGAAGATCAATACAAGCAGATCTGAATGCCAAACTCTCCAACTGAAGAATGCCATGCTCCAATAGAAGGCTGAAACCCTCAATAACTCGGCCCTGCTGCCAAAAGTGTCTAATCACCCTAATAAATATGCCAATTGATAGATCGGGTGATGGTAAGAACAACCCATGTGACCGAATCTCCAAGATCCCTCTCAATATCTGTAGATCTAAAATCCCCCACTGAATGGTGTGCCCCACTGGATGACTGAAACCCTAGATAATTCGGCCCTGCTGCCAAAAGTGGCCAATCACCCTAATAAATATGCCAACTGATAGATCGGGTGATGGTAAGAACAACCCGGGTGACCGAATCTCCAAGATCCCTCTCAATTTCTGTAGATCTGAAATCCCCCACTGAATGGTGCGCCCCACTGGATGACTGAAACCTTAGATAATTTGGCCCTACCAAAGGAGGCCTCCAAATGATCTGAAACCCTCTAGAAATATAAATCGAGACACTGCAAGTCACTAGGTAAAGTTTCAGGGTCATATCTGAAGTGTAACCCCTCCAAACGGACTAGATCCGGATCTCAAAAACGCCCTCCTTCTCTTCAATTCGCCCCACTGCTCAAGAAATAATCTAAGCCATAAAACTGTCTCAGAAAGCACTAGATCTGATGTCCAAGGCCCTGCAATGAAAACCCAAGTGATAGAATCCTCAACGGTCCTACCAATCTCCTACAATGAATCTCTCTCCAAAGATGGTGTGACCCTCTTGCTGGAATCCCTCAACTGGTGCGCCCTCTCTCTACCTGCACATGAAACTAATGTAGAATCCTCCTACAACTGAGTAGATATGGAACTAGAATGGTGTGGGAGAGTATTTCATCTCCGAGACCAAGCTTGGGACAAGATAGGTGGAATCTTTCACCACAGAATCGTCCTCTAGGGTTTGTTATGTCAAAACCCTCAAAACCCCCAATATTGGGCTCACTAGCTAGAAGCCAGAAATCAAAATAAGATCATACATGAATGAATGAGAAGCGACCCTTGACTTTCCTTTACAATTTTTGGCTCACCTTGTCCCTCCAAAGTGACTTTCATTTTATTAATATTTATTTAATTAATTAAATCACTTTAATTAATTAATTAACCTTTTTACCTTTGAAAAGCTCCTTATCTCTCCTTGTGGCTTCCCTGGCCACTGAAAGTCACTACTAGCCATCCCATCCTATAGTGTTTCTCCTCCCGATTCCAGTGAGATATTACACTGAGAGGTTCCTCCAAGTAATGTGCCCAAAATGACCTCTTCAATGAATTCCATTGACTTCTAGCTCAAAATAATCAAAATCATGGAAATCATGAAAATGCAACGAAACCAAAGCCAACGTATGTGGAATGGTTCATAATGATGGAATATGATCATCAATGCAATATGGACCCTACAATGCCTCTCAAATACCCATGTACTTGCTCTAGCACCCATCTGGCTACTCTGGTCATCATAAATCTCTGCCCTGTGATGATGTCCCAAAGTGGGGACATTACAGTCCTCCCTGCTAGAAAATTGTGTGTTTTGAAGCAATACCCAAATCCCCCAAAGTAAAATACTAGGATCCCATGTGCACCTGTGGGATACATAGTAGAAGCCATCCAACGATGAACAATAGCACACTCCACCCCCTAGATCCCATATCAGGAAGTGAACTGCAATACTCTGTGAAGAACAATCTTGGAAGATATCAACCCTATGAACCTCTTGCACCTGACCCATGGTCTCATCTCGGAATGATTCCATCCTCCAAATCTCTATCAAGATCCACACGACCTCCATCAACTACACGTGCTGATGCCAGAATGAGGTACCACATAACCTCTGTGAGACACCCTCAAGCGTTGTGCTCCCCTCAAGACTGACGCTAAATGGAAGGTTAGAATAACTTTCCCTTGCAATGGTCCACTCTCCCCTATCGGCCAATGAACTGCTCAATCCTACAATCCCTGGGTCCCATGCTAACCTCTGTCGAAGATCCTCATGCTGACACTGCACTACTCTGACCATGATTGTCTGCCCTTTGCATACATCCTGAACCCTCCTCTCCTGGGTCCTCCTGCTAAAATACCTGTGACCATTGGACCTGTTGCCTGGAAACTGTATCAGTGAAGATACCTCTATAGCAGAAGTATATGTCCAAACATCTACATGCCCTATCATGATGATCAAGTGGAAGAAAATATCTCACCCCATAAGACAAGTACCTGTAGACCCACTCCAAACCAAACCAAGGTGGAGTGTGTGACTCTCTGGTGCACCCTGGGTCACCATGTAGTCAGACATCCTACTAGCCAAATGAACACCCGGATCCCATGGTAAAGTTGGAATTTTATCACTTCCAGTCTTTGCTAGTTTCTCCTGTGCTGGATTGATCACTGTTCAAATCCCTCTGTGCTCATATGTCATCACCTGGTCTACGATGCTCATCGTCACATACCAAGTCTCAACTGTCTTCCTAACATAGTTCACCTCTGACCTGCTGTATGCCGTAAAATTACTCTTGTCTGTCAAAAACTGTTGGTATTGAGTCCTCATCACAGATACTCTCTCCCAGAGAGTGTGAAAATCATCCATGGAAAATCCTCCATCTGAGCTCCCCTGTGCCACTGATGCTCTCCGACAGTAATCTGCCATCATTGCATGCATGTCATCAATACGTCTAGTGGCTGCGTTGATCATAGCCTCACTAACTCTCAACTGTGCTGCTAAGTGGTGTGACTCCTGATCATGGTCATACTAAGGTGCCATCTCAGACCCATCATTGCTAGTGTCATCTCTGCTAGTACCAACTCTAGAATCCCCAAGAACACCCTCTGCATAAGATGACGTGTTGAACTGTCCACTATCTCCTGTGCTACTGGGTACTCCTGGATGCCATTGCATCCCATCACTAGATGCCATCTCCCCCTAAATCACACTGTATCTTGTATGAGTAGTTGTATGCTCCTGTGCACTCAACCTACTACTATCATCTGCGCCCGAATCCCATATAGTTGTGTCAAGACACATGCTATGGTCATCCTAAATACTAAAGAGTGCATCCTCATCAATGCAATCTAATCCTGGAAGTAAGTGCTCCATCCACCTGTCAGGCTCTGCAATATGCTCAACCAATGGAGTCTCCAATAGCTGTGACTCCATCTCCTCTAGCTAACCTTTATGTGTGAGGTCCACTGCCTGTACATCCTGTACCTCCTCCTGGATCTGTGGGTCTACCTTCCCATGGTGTTCATACCTCACACTAGGCTCATCCATCATACCTGAAATGCCACTGATCTCCTCATGTGACGTGGCTATCATGGGTGTCTGAACAGGTGACAGATGTGTCACGGCCCCCATAGGAAGCTCATCATCTCTAGGTTCTAACACGTGTGACTCCCCACTAGTGTCACTACTCTGTTGAGGTGTAAGGTCATCAAGGGTATGTGACGTGTCTATTGAGACACTGAGGCTATCGTCCTGTCCATCCAGTTGCCTATCCACTACACAAGGGTCATCATCCTCCTCAAGCATGCAAGTATCACTAGCCTCTGTGCAAAAGTCATCATCACTATCCTCTGAAGTAGAGTCACTATCACTAGCCTCTGTGCAAGAGTCATCATCACTATCCTCTGAAGTAGAGTCACTATCACTAGCCTCTGCGCAAGAGTCACTATCATCATCAGAATGCTCTAGATAAGCCTCAATCGACCCATCCTCACATGCCTCATCATCACTATCCTCTCATACCTCAATAATATGCTTCTTACCCTTACCCCTACACCTATGATCAGGTTCCCAAGGCACCTTGCAATTGTAGCAATGTTGTGTGCTCCTACTCGGTGTGGGGTTTCTCTGTTTTTCCCTCCTATTGGGCGTGGGGTTCAACCCAAAGGCTGCTCAAATTTCCTCCCATGCCTTGAGCCAACCTGCAATCTTCTTTTTGTTCCAACTAGAATTTTTATAAGATAGGAACCATTGGAATGTTATGATCCCTTTGAAATTATTGAGGGTTTCATATTCCCTCTCACACTCCTTGATCCTTTTAACAATCTCCATTTCCTTCCAAAAATCCATTTATCCCTATAAAAGACCCCTCAGGTTTGCATGATTTAAGCTATGATACCACTGTAATGATCCCAAGCCATTATGCAAGGATCATCACTATTTTGGTGTCTTTTTAAAACTTTTTCTGAGTGAGGTATTTCGTCAAACACTTTGTTGATCTACCTTTTAGATGTGTTTATATGTGTGTATGGAGAAAATAACAAAAAGAGATAACCATGGAACATGCCTCAAGCATATGCAATAAGATAGACAAGCCAAAACATCTCAGTTCTTCTTTATTCATAAAACAGAGAAACCTGCTACAATGAAGATGCTGATCTAGAATGCTCAACAGATGGCCAAGAAGATAGACAATAGATAAGAGTTGCTACAAAATGCTCTCGCTAATACAAAAGATGCCTCCAAAGGCTGAATAGAAATGAAGATCAATACAAGCAGATATGAATGCCAAACGCTCCAGCTGAAGAATGTCGCACTCCAATAGAAGGCTGAAACCCTCAATAACTCGGCCCTACTGCCAAAAGTGTCCAATCACCCTAATAAATATGCCAATTGATAGATCGGGTGATGGTAAGAACAACCCATGTGACCGAATCTCCAAGATCCCTCTCAATCTCTGTAGATATGAAATCCCCCATTGAATGGTGTGCCCCACTGGATGACTGAAACCCTAGATAATTCGGCCCTGCTGCCAAAAGTGTCCAATCACCCTAATAAATATGCCAACTAATAGATTGGGTGATGGTAAGAACAACCCAGGTGACCGAATCTCCAAGATCCCTCTCAATTTATGTAGATCTGAAATCCCCCACTGAATGGTGTGCCCCACTGGATGACTGTAACCCTAGATAATTTGGCCCTGCTGAAGGAGGTCTCCAAATGCTCTAAAACCCTCTAGAAATATAGATTGGGAGACTGAAAGTCACTAGGTAAAGTCTCAGGGTCAGATCTTAAGTGTAACCCCTCCAAATGGACTAGATCTGGATCTCAAAAATGCCCTCCTTCTCTTCAATTCGCCCCACTTCTCAAGAAATAATATGAGCCATAAAACTGTGTCAGAAAGCACTAGATCTAATGTCCAAGGCCCTGCAATGAAAACACAAGTGATAGAATCCTCAACGACCCTGCCAATCTCCTACAACGAATCTCTCTCCAAAGATGGTGTGCCCCTCTTGCTGGAATCCCTCAACTGGTGTGCCCTCTCTCTATCTGCACATGAAACTGATGTAGAATCCTCCTACAACTGAGTAGATATGGAACTAGAATGGTGTGGGAGATTATTTCATCTCTGAGACCAAGCTTGGGACAAGATAGGTGGAATCTTTCACCACCGAATCGTCCTCTAGGGTTTGTTATGTCAAAACCCTCAAAACCCCCAATATTGGGCTCACTAGCTAGAAGCCAGAAATCAAAATAAGATCATACATGAATGAATGAGAACTGGCCCTTTCCTTTCCTTTATACTTTTTGCCTCACCTTGTCCCTCCAAAGTGACTTTCATTTTATTAATATTTATTTAATTAATTAATTAACCTTTTTACCTTTGAAAAACTCCTTATCTCTCCTTGTGGCTTCCCTAGCCACTGAATTCACTTCTAGCCATCCCATCCTGTAGTGTTGCTCCTTCCAATTCCAATGAGATATTACACTGAGAGGTTCCTCCAAGTAATGTGCCCAAAATGACCTCTTCAATGAATTCCATTGACTTATAGCTCAAAATAGTCAAAATCATGGAAATCGTCGGAATGCAACGAAACCAAAGCCAACCTATGCGGAATGGCTCATAATGATGGAATATGATCATCAATGCAATATGGACCCCACAATGCCTCTCAAATACCCCTGTACTCGCTCTAGCACCCATCTGGCTACTCTGGTCATCATAAATCTCTGCCCTGTGATGATGTCCCAAAGTGGGGACATTACAATATCAAAGGTAATAACCAACACCCATCAAAGATAGTCATGAATCAATATAAAACCCTCAACTCCCTCAATGTCAGAAAAGAGATAGCACTAGGCTCAAGTAGTAAAGGAATAGGAAGTAGGTTTGAAATTTTAGCAAGGGGGGTCCTTCCTTTCACTTGTAAAATAAAAAGTAAAGGGGAGTTGTTGCGGTCACAACACATCTCTCTAGTCCTTATACCTTATATAAATTGTAGATGAAAGATGAAACTAGTTGACCAAGAAAAGAAAATGACCACATATTTCATAATAGAGGGATTTAAATATGAAATGGTTTTTTGAATCCTAAGGAACATGTTTGATGATCCTAACTCAAAGTTCAAGTAGAATATGATAAACAATATTTTTTGATCTACTCTAATGTGTAGGTTTTCTCATAGTTCTATCATTTCTTTAGATCAAAAAAAAGTTTTGTCTTGATTCTATCTTTATTTGTTTTTGTAGGCAAGTTATTTCATATCATTATACCCTATTTATCAAACAATTGTTAGTGTTTTACTGGAAGTGAATAACCTCGCGAAGGAGTAGGGGGACACCTCTCTAATGTTTATGCCTTATAGAAATTATAAATGAAACATGAAATCCTTTGAACAAGCAATGAAAATGAGAATTCTCATTTCAATGAGAAACTTCTCTAATTTTTCCGTGAGTGTGAAATATGGGGTTGGAATTGGCCCTTGGTGTCTATGACACTCACTTTCTTGAATTTATTTAAGTGCCTAGTCAAACAGTTCTTATTTCAAGCCATTTGTTTGCAGCAACATTTTTGTTTTGTCCTCACAAACCTAGTATATGCAATAGCATATAATCTGAATTCATTATACAGTGAGAATTGATAGTGTGTTTCTGCATTGTATGTATTTGTTTCTCTAAGAGGAAGTCACCATTTGGAAGAAGATGCCATTGTAGGAGCCCATGTGGAAGGGAGAGTTGTTGTTGTTTGTTGAAGAGGATGTTGTTGTTTGTTGAAGAGAATGTGATGGTCCTTGATGGCTACTGAGTAGATCTCACTGCATGGAGATGTTATAGCGAAGTGACGTGTAAGTGCCCATTTCGTTCAACTCACACAACCTCCAATCGTAGTGACAAAAGTAAAATTGAGTCATGATTTAATAAGTATTGCTATTGATATGTTTTGTTTAAAGGTATGCATAGTTATGTTATTCAATCTTCCCTTAATGGTATAAGTGGTTATGTGTGTCATGGTCAATAATGAAATAATGTAAATAGGCTTTGGAGTTATTATAATTTGTGTGTCAATTTTTGTATTTGATTGAAATGTTGTAGGGAGTGCATGATCTATTGTACCCGAGACCCCAATGTTTTGGTCCATGTTGTATTGCCTCATCATAGTTAAGTTAGTTCCTCATGTTTTTTGTAAGCCCTGCTATTCATGGATACTTCTTGTGGTGTGGATTCGCACACAATTATCGTCTTATGCTTAGAATGGATGTGGCATTAAGTTGTGGAATTAACCACTGCATAGGTACGAGGGTGGAAAGTGGACTCATATCTAAACTTGATGTTTAGTCAGAGAAATTGAATCTTCAATTAAGGGGGATAATGTGAGATGGATTTATCTAAGAATGTAATCGACCAAGTTATGATTAAGAGAGAGTTTAACATTGATGAACCATGTAGCTGAAACACATTCCTAGAGGGTCGGTTGTTACAGTGCCTGATGACCCATGTATACTGATAGATGGATTGTTTTTTTATATGGACCTCAATAACCATATGCAAGTACAAGAGGAAGAATAAGAAAGTCCAAAAGATTGAAGCCCTCACTGTGATGAAGATAAGACCACATAGATATTTAGATAATTAGTCATTAAGGTAGAGTGTTGGAATATATGATTCTTACTTATCTAATATGTTTGATAATGCATTGAGAAGTAGATTCAATCTCTAATTGATTTGTGTGATCTTATTATTAGAAGGTTGTTTGAGAGTTGAATTTGTGAGATCTTTGTTTAGTGTGTTGCTAAGATTTTCTCTTATCCTGTCCTTCTATATTTAGAATATGTTAGATGCTATAACAACCTTTGCACTCTATATAATAGATTCCAAATATATTGTAAATGATGTTAAAATATTTTGTAATTCATTATTTGTGTGTATTACTCTTTTAATAAAGATTTCATATATTTAATCATTATTCAAATTACACTAATTTAATGTTGTATTAACACGTCAACTTAACTCTTTAGCTCTGGCGTTAGTCAAATTGGAACGATTTCATGTATTTAACCATTATTCAAATTCCACTAATTTAATGTCTCTTTTTAAGAGAAAATATGTTGCATTATATTTTTATGGCCGTTCTGATAATGAAAAATGAAAAAGAGATAGTATGTTGTATTATATTTTTATGGCGGATATGATAATGCAAACGATCAATTTAAGGTTTTTTTAATTAATATTATAGTGATAATGCAAAAGGAGATATTATGTTGTATTATATTTTTATGGGGTTTATGATTATGCAAATGATCAAGTTAATGTTTTTTAAGTAATACTATAATATAGTATGTTGTATTGTATTTTTATGGCGGCTATGATAAAGCAAACGATAAATGTAAGTTTTTTTAAATTAATATTATAATATATTAAAAGATTATAATTAATCTAATATAATTAATTTTTGAAAATAATTATTTATTATTATTTTTTAAAGGTGGAAACTAATTAATATTTTAATAATTTGATATATATGGAATAAATTGTAAATTATATAATGAAGTGCATTATATACATATAATAAAGATTTATTATATTTGAATAATATTAATAATTTGATATATATTGAATAAATTGTAAATTATATAATTATACAATGTAGTACATTATATACATATAATAAAGATTTATTATATTTGAATATTTGTTTTTGATTGATATATATGATATAATGTGTTAAATTATATAAATGTACAATTTACATTAGCAATAACTATTTTATAAAAGTGGTTGATATATGTGGATCTTCTTTATTAGTTTGAAAAAATGAAAAATGATTAGTTTATTGTTTTATCAAATGATTTTTTTTTAGTCAGAATAAGAAATTATTATTTTTTTGTTGTTTAAAATCCATTTCTGAATGCAGAAATAGATTTACTATGTTGAAAAATCTTTAAAGCACTTCGATTATATATAAATAATCACTCAAATCTGTGGATCTAACAATTTTTTGCTAAATTTTAAGCAAATACATTTTTTTCAGAAGAAAAATAATTTAATAAAAATTTACACCAACACTGTCTAAATTAAAAGTTGCTCGTACAATATAAAATTTTGATCATATTTTTATCCGTTTATTTTATTTGGGAGAGAGATTTTGATCCGTTTCTTTGGGGAGTATTTGGGTAGAGGCAGTATTTATAGATGTCCGCAATTAATTTGACCTAATTGCGCTAGGCGATAACTGGTATGTTGAAGCTGAGAGTACATCTTTGTAGATGATCAATGATTCCTTCCTATCAATCCAGAACTTTGTAGTCATCCATAACAAAAACAACAAATTAGAAGTTTCCCCAACACGTTCTTTCAATTTTCTCGCTACATTTATGTTAAAATACTGTGGTTTTAACGGTGGCAAGGTGCAGTTGCAAGACACTAAAATATTAGCAGCTTATTGGCAAATCGTGCTTATTGACCTGTGAAATCGTGTAATCAAAGCAAAGGATAATGCAGAAAATAATGAACCTATCTTTTGTTTGAAAAATAAGGAACTTATCCATGTTTGAAAAAGAGAGTTATTCATTAAGATAATATCGACAAATTGTGTTCATTGAGATTAAGATAATACTAAAATCCGTGATTATAGGTATTTTACATTGTCTAATCGAGGATAAAGTAGAAAACAAGGAACCTATCTTCTGTTTCAAAAACAGGGGTTGTTTATTTTAAAATTCAATAGAAATTAGTGAGGATTTTATTGTGGTAAGGTTAGACCAAATTATAAATTAGTGACGATGATATTGTGATAATGTTGGATTCACTAATTTAAAGTATAATTTGTTTTACGTTTAAAAGATTTGATGATTAAATGTTCTATGAATTTAGTTTTTTTCAACTTTATACTTTTTTTCAAATTAAGATTATTTTTTACTATATAAATGCAAATATCAATTCATGATTAAATATTTTATCAATTAATTTTTTTTTAATTGTATATTTTTTTTGAAATTAAGATTATTTTTTATTATTTAAATGCAAATATCTATTATTAATATTATTAATATTCTAAAATAAAATTCTAATAAAAAAAAATTTTAAATGTAAAAGTGTTAAATTTATTTTTATATTAAAAATAACAATTTTAACAAAACTCATGTTACAATTTCAATTTTTTTTCCATAACAATGATAAGAAACCAAAAAACTTTGTAGTTGGAAGAAGAACTATTTTTTTTTTAAGCATATCACTTTTCTTATTGTTCATTAGGGTTAGCTATATTCTATGTTTGGCAATGAAGTCTTGAATATGCCTACCACAAATATGGGATTCAAATTTGATTCTTAGAACAAGATGCCTTTTTGGTGGTGTTATTATTAGTTTTAAAAATGCTAGAGAAAAATAATATTGTACATTCTCCTCTAAACCCTACTCCCATCAAAGTTTATAAGCAGGTTATGTGGGAAACATATCTTCTCCATCATCTAAGTATACTTCTAGGATTTATGGGTAATTTACCATGCATGCCTAACCTTATAGGCATATTCCCATTTAAATTAAATTTTCAACTCCATTATATTAAAAAAAAAAAAATTCAATGTTGTTCTCCTAGCATATATGCTGCCATCCTCTTGCCACAGCTTGACCAAAATCCACGACCTCCTCCTCCAACTAATTCGATGAATATCTTGCAACATAAGAGTCCTCAATCATCCCATTGAGGCCTCATGTTAAATAATTCATGGGCTTCTGATTGTTTCACATTAATCTCCAAATTCCATGTAGACGATTGAATCTCCCACGGTCCTGAAGCCATTCCTAAAGCCTTACTTACGCATTGGTAAGAACTTACCCAATCAATTTAATCATCTTGATTCCTTTAAAGAGGCCATTTATTGGCCTCTACCAAATATGAAATGCTTGATGGAGTGTTTTCCTTAGAATTCAAATCAGGCTTCTCATTACCAAGTTGCCCACTTTGGTCTTTTCACTTTATGGTTTTTCATTCAACCTTTGCGACCTCCACCAGAGATGCATTGACCTCCACATGAATTCCTCACTACCCATGGATTAGTCAGATGTTTTGTTTCCTCACTACTTGTCTCTAACCTTTCTTCTCTATGCTTCTAGCTTGTGATTTCTCATATGTGTTTCTTATCTTACCAACGTGCACAAGTGAACTTGGCTCGACCCTTGTATTACGATATTCACAACTTGAACAAACTTTTCCCCCAGCCTTTCTTTCAAATCATATAAGTAATACATAAATCATAACATGCAATTTATCGTAGAAAACCCAAACTAGGAAAAACCAACCAATAGATCTATTAGTCCCTTGATTAAACTTGACAATCTCGGCCAAGTGAGCCTTCACCACTCACCTCTGGGAATAATACAATGGAGTATCATCATCCTTTTCAATGATTTAATTGCATGTAATCCATGGGCTACCAAAACCATGTGCCCAAAACCACCATTTTTTACCTAACAAGTTTGACTATTTCACTAAATCAAGTTTAAATTAAAATTTTCCCTTTAAACTTGACACAGGGTTTTCCTTCACCAAATCCGATCAAATGGGAAAGTAACTTTGTGTCTCTCACCTCGAGGCTCTAACCCCTTCAAGTTTTATAACTAGGGTATTTGGGAATCCAACATGTCCCCCCATCACCTACGTCTACCTCCATACATTACGAGTAATTTACTAGGGGTATGCATGCCTAAATATTTTTTCTAATTCTTGCTATCCTATCACTTATGTCACCATCCTCTTGCCTTGTCGTACTATTAGAAGTGTCCTGGAGCCTCTCCTCACTCATCTAATTATACACGGGCATGATCTCATTAGCTCGGGACCCAAAATGGTCTCTATGATATTGTGCATGGTTTATGTGGCCACACCCTCTTCCACATCCCCATCAACAACCACGACCACATCTAAATCCAAGCTCGCTTTGATGTTTTCCATGTCACTGTCAAGAAAATGAAACTATTTGATAAATTTCCTGACCAATCGCTCCTCTCGATGCCATTGTTTGGACTTGTCTATCTCCTCCTGTCATGTTAATGTATTTAGAATATGAAAGGTACTTCCACATAGGATTGGTGTCTATCATGTGTAAGTCATTCTTATTACCTTTCACAACCTTAGGAGTTCACTTTATGTGTTAATAATTAAAGTAAATGGCCTTTTAGATGAATTTGTGAGATTAATTAAGTTAAATGCCTAATTTATTTGACATTATTAACTTAAGTGATATTTAATTAAATCATGTCCATTAGATCTAAAGTGAAAGTGAGATTAGATATCATTTGTTTATCACTTTAGAATATCTAGGGTTTTGGATTTAATGTTAAATCAATGTAATAAAAGGCATCCTAGGTGAAATGATGAGATAAAGAGAGAGAACATAGGAGAAAAGAGGGATTTTTTGCTCATGTGCTTATGTCACACACTGAGTAGAAAATGAGGAGATCTCATTGAGTGGGTGAAGATAAGTTCATCTGAGTGGGAAGGGCCAAGGAAAGGTGCAAAGGGGTAGCAAGGGAAATAATAGCTAGGTGGGTGTTACACATGATTTTGGTCATCTTGGTGATGTATTAACAATGGTGTACTCAAGTTCCCAACAAGAACTTTCTCCTGAGAAAAGTGGCATTTATCTCCTTCCAAAAAACATATTTTCAAAGTGAGTTCCCAGGCTGCATATAGCCTAGGGTGCGAGAATGACCCATTCTCACAGACCACTTTCATCTAGGGTGAGAACTTTTCGCAGGTTGCTCTATACATAGGGTGTGAACTCGTTTTTAAGCTTGGAAAAGAGAAGAAGTCTTGAGGGTTCTAGAAGGGAATCTTCTAGAAAATGAGTTGGCATTCGTATGGTTGTCATTTTACTAGCTTCTCTGATTTGGTGGGATCATTCTCATCCATGTAACCATCTCACTCTCTCCTATATATTGAAAGGATTCTCATGGAAAAGGTTAAGCAAGATTAATTGAAGAATTAGTGAAGGAATTATGTGAAGAACCCTGCTTGAAGAGAAGCTTGGAGACTCTAGTAGGTTTATCAAGAGGAATTGGATCGTCTTCATGCAAGTACAGAACAAGTGTGTGTGTTGGAACCAAGAGTCACTGAAAGGAATCTTGCGACATCAAGGTGATCATGTTGTATATTCTACTTTCAATTAATATGATACAACGACATGTCTTTTTCCCATAAAGTCATTCTTACTTTATTGTGTAATTCCTTGATCATATGCATAAGTTGACGATTGAAGACATTTTTCTATCTTCACTTTGGTTGGTTTGTGTTGTCTTGGTCTTGACCTCATGAGAGAACTGAAGCGAAGCGGGGGCAACAGAGACTTAAGGAAGTGATACAAAGGTATGTCACTTGTTCCTCCTTACTAGCTAATTCAATGGTCGTAACTTAGGGAAAGAGTCATGTCCTGTCATGTTTTGTTCTAGATCTAGGTGGATCTAGGGAGATCATTTAGTGTCAGCACCTATTGATTAGTCCGATAACAAAATTGGCGACTCCGTTGGGGATGCAACCCATTTTTTAGTGGTTTTTGGTGTTTTTCCTTGGCCATTTTCTCTTGCCTTACCTTTCTTCATTTCTATCAATCTCTGAGTCTTCAAGAAACTCTGACAGACTCTCTGGGTCCAGAAGTCCCTTCAATTTTTTTGTCTTTTTCCAAAATTTTGCCTAGTTTAATGCCTTCTTGCACTGAACCCCTCTATGGCCTGCGAGAACCCCTTGAGTTTGCACCCTGCCTTTCAATGCAGTGGGAGATTCTCACACTCTCCTTGTGACTTTCCTACGAGAATGCTCCATTCTCGCACTGTACATTACTGATAGCCTATGAACCCATTTTTTAATTTTTTAGAATTAATGTTTTTTGTATGCTCAAATGCCCAGATCTGTATGTGTGTCTGAAAAGAACCTTTTGGGCCACTGGTTGATTGTTTCTTGACTTTGTATTTTGTCAACGAACAGTCTTCGGAAATCAAAGACTCTTTTTGTCCATATTTTTCTCAACTCTCATCTCTTGACTTTTTTTAGCAAGGATATAATCTCTGATCCTAGAATCTGAGTACTTGTTTGGTTAGGAGCCGGTGATCGGTTTGAAAGTTGGGATTGTTTGTCTTTCTCATTTGCTCATTACTTGGAAAATCATTGTTCTCATGCAATTGAAAAGACTAGTCTTGTCTACGTGTCATTTTTGTCTCCATTGAAAGATTCGTTTGGGTTTTGTTTATTGCTTATTCGTTAGTTACTGGTTTTCCTTAGTTTCACCACCATGGTGGTTCTTTTTAAAAAGTAAAAAATATTTTTCTTTGTAAAAAATATTTTTCTTTTTAAAAGAATTTTCATTTTGAAAATATTGGAAATCAATCAGTGAAATAGAACAAATAGAGAATTGTCATTGTTACGTGATTCGTTGAAGATTACATTTTAAAGAAGATTGTATATTGTAGTTCAAGATTGTTCCAGAAAACTCCTCTTTCCCTCCTGTAAATAGGATTCATTGAACAAGAATTGATATTTTTTTCCTATCTTTGCATTGTTGGGTCAGAGTCTCACACAACATCAGTTTCATTTCCATTTCCTTTGAGTAACAACAACCTTTAATAATATTGTGCAATTTTAAAATTTAACTAGTAACTCTTTTCTAGGACTCTATTACACCAACAATTAGCTAGGCTAGAGCTTTGGAATAGGCAGAGAGATACACTCTCCAAAGCAAAAAACACACAATAGCATCTTGTGTTAAGAAATGTCAAATTCCATTTGCAACATTTTGTCCTGGGAAGCCCTTCTCACACAAGGGTCAAACCCAAGATCGCATTGATATTGACAGAGTTACTCACCCTACTTCATTAATATCGGTGTAGAGATTGCACATATTACGGGGGTCACTTGGAGGTATACCCACAATGATGAGTGGAAGCCTCTCAAGTTGATTTCGGGCTAGATACCCTACCCTTGTGTGTGGATCGTACTGTCGACTGTCCCCCCAGGCTTTATAGTTGTCGATGGTAACCTTAGCAGCCTATATTCTTAGGGTCTTACATAAGGTGACTATGAAGGGGCAAGTCTTCATGGTACCTGGAATCGACGTTGGCAAAACTCACTTGGGCTCCTTGGAGGGTATACCCACGATTATGTGTGGGAGCTTGCATCAGGGTGTAAGTCCATTGAGCAGGACGTCAACGTAACTTTTCCACCCTAGCCCATCCCCTTCTCGTCTTGTTGTTATGACGTTGGATTTCATCACCAACTAGTAACTTTGGAATTAGAAGGTCTTGTTTGCTTGGTGTTGTTTCCTAGAATTTTTACTAGCACATGTTCTTTGTTTACCCAAGTTGACCATAGGATTTTCTTTGTAAATTTGTAACTCGTTCACAATAAACCCTCCACATCATTCACGTAGAATGCAAGGCTTACCCCCAGAAAATATAGAAGGTTCTCAACCCTTGCCTACAAGCTCACCAGAGGGCTCTCCTCAACAGAGTGAAGTCCAATACGTCACCACTCCACAAGTGGAAAGAACTGACCTTCTAGAACGGTTATGAAGTACCAATTCTTGAGAGGACTTTCAAATTCACCCCAATTCTAAGAGATGTATTATGCGAGTGAATTCTTATGGAGACTTAGTTGTTTTGTCTTCTGGATCACCGATTGGACCTTTTCCAGGACCTAAGGGCCAAGATCCTTTTTGTACTACTGGCATTTTTAGACGGGATCTCTTTGGTTCAAGAGGAGGCATTGATATCACAGTCTCACCTGCGTTCCCCAAAACCTCTGACCCAGATGCAGTACCTTTTACTATTGCTTATTATTTTCCTAGTACAAAAGCTCCGCAAGCTGACCACATCTTGACCCTCCCTTTACAAATTGTCCATTACACAGATACTACGATTATTCACACTGGGATTACAATGGCTAGTCAAGCCCCCATTGACACACCTCTCTTGCCCAGTGTCACCCTGACACTTTCACCCAGATACTATGTGTTGAATGCTTCTATTCCCACTCCTACACAAACCCCATCCGGAACTCCTGGTGGTCCCTCTTCTTCTAGGCACTCTCCTCCTGGCTTCATTCTGACACTTCCTCAACCCCCTTTCGGATGACCTTTTCCATCCTCTATCAGTGGCACCAATCCTAGTGGCACCATCCCATCATTCACACCAAATTACCAGATTCTTGTTGGTGGACAATTTCACCAAGGAGGTTTGACTCAACCCCCCCTTGTAGGGAAAATTTCTATTGGAACACAAATCCCAATCAGAACACAATATTCTATTAGAGCACAACCCCCACCGACCCCACCCTATGGACAAAACATACCTCCATCCTTGGCCCGGTATTTGAACCATCTGATACAACATAATCCTCAATCGACTAGGGGGCAATAGCCTCCAACTACATCCGTTATATCCCCTACTATAGGCCAACCATATCTAGGTACGCCCAATCCTATTTAGGGCTCGAATTCTCAAACTCACGTCCCTGTTCAAGGATACAATCCCATGAGTTACTTTCCTCCACAACAACCACCGAATCTTCCTGGGTCTTCACATTATATACAGACTTCTTATGGTCCCACTGGTTTGTCGACGGGACTCCCTCGCCAAAGCCACTAGTACCCGCATGTGAATAGATAGTTACCCTTCTTGGCCACTTTGGACCTCCCGTATCTATCGAGGATTTTAAACGATCCAATCCGTCACTCTCCTCAACGACCCGCTATACTATCCAAGCTACCATCTGACATCCCTAAATTCGATGGAAAAGTGGGAGAGGACCTGAGCAATCACGTGATGAATTTTCACCTCTAGTGCTCATCCAACTCCTTGATGGATGACTCTATTCGTTTACATATTTTTCAAAGAGCTCTCACAGGTTCTGGCGTGAAGTGGTATATAGAATTACCACGAGGTTTCTTCGTTGACTTCAACACCCTAGCTATGTCTTTCCTCATCCACTACCAGTTACTTATCCGTTATGAAATGGGGACCTAGATTTTGAGTTCTTTCAAACAAAACAAATCCACTCATATATCCGATCACATTCATGAGTGGCGACAAAGACGATGTCTCATCAAAATCGAACTTCCCGATCAGTTGTTGACCGACTGGTTCACCAAATCATTCGTGAACGACATTGGTCATGACATCGCCATGGGTGGAGTTGTCACATAAGAACAAGCCATAAATCATGCTCAATACCTTAACCTCGTTTACTCACAAACGGGTACTCTTTACGACTTACTCCCTGATGCACCTCGTCCTTCCACTTCCGCCACTTCAACTACTCTAGCTGCTTCTCATGCAGTCGATGGTGTGATTGATACTTTCCATGCCCAACCACATTCTGTCTCAAGCAACAACTCCAAACCCATTTTTACTAATGTTCAAAATGCTCGGTCTCCTACCCTTCCCATTGGCAAGACTTCTAAGGTAAATGCGGTTCAATCTACCCCAGCTGGTAAAAACAAATCCAGAAAGGGAAAGGGTAAGAATAAGGAGGACAAAAATACTTCTCAAGCAGAGAAAACCAAAACTCCACCTGTTGATGATAGAGATAAGCGCAAACCTTGATACCCTTTTCTTGTCTGTGGTGATGATCACAACACGAAGGATTGTCCACAACACATCGATGTTACTAAGTTCCTTCAAGGGGCCTCAACACCACCCACTCTGGTCATTTTGTCCCAAACCTTCCCCTCTCAACAACAGGCCCAATTGGTCTTTCATGACCAACCTTCTCCTTCCACTACATCCTATGTATTAATGTGTACTAGCGATTCAAAGAAGAATGACATCGCACTTACCACTCGAGCCAAAGATTATTCTCCCTCTAAGGAGAAGGTTGATGTTATACCTCCTTCATTGGTCCAACCATCTCCCATGAATCCACCTACCAATGGTCCTCTTATCTCGAATGACCGAACCTTGACACAGTTCTTCGCCCCCCTCCAAAGGGCATCATTCGAAAATTGACTTTCAATCCTCATGCTTGTGCTTCCCAGAACTACAGCATTGTTGAAGATCTGGCTCAAGCACCTTCTGCGATGTCAGCCCTCGAAGTCCTTTAGAGTTGTCTGATACAATGGAAGGCACCTTTGAAATCTATTGGTGGAATCGACCCTACGGATACGAATTTAATAATTTTTCACTTGAAAGATCACATTCCAATATTACCCACTCAACTCGTCTTCCAAATACAAGTTATTATCTCCGACAAAAACATTTGTAAAACGATTATTGATGAGGGTGCCTCAACTTGTGTCATGTCTATTACCTACTAGAAAGCCATCGGCTCTCCTCCTTTTACTGAATCCAACAACATGCTCAAAGCCTTCAATGGCTCTGGTTTTAAGCCTTATGGTGTCCTCCCTTCGTTGCCTATTACGTTAGAAGGAAAAATGGTCCAAGTTGAAGTGGAGGTCTTTGACACTCCTCTCGATTACAACCTTCTACTCGGTCATAGCTGGATTGATTCCATGCATGCAGTTGTGTCGACTCTTTTCCGTGTCATGCATTTCCCACGTTAAGGAAACGTAGTGACTGTTGACCAATTGGCCTTCTTCCACTCCGATACACGTACCGGAAATGTACCGTTCATTGAAAAAAACCCCCCCGGATATGATAATGTCGGTGTGGGTCTTATTAAAGATTCCTCATTAATGGGTACTTTCCCCATACCACCACCTGATGTTCCACATCCGTTTGTCCCCTCAATAAACATGATCTCCACCTCTGTTCATGAAACCCCTGCGTATTACGACCCATGAATGGTACCCAAACCAGGCGAACATCTTCGATACGGTGACAAAATGTCACTAAGTCTGGTTGAATCCGCTTATCAAGGCATTCAATAGACAACCCCTTCTACCCCCTCTCTTGGTGATTTATCTCCAGATCCTTTCTGTGTCATTTTTCCTATGGATGAGATGATTATGTCTGTCATGGAAGACACCCCCTGGAACGATGGCCATCACCGTTCCATCCTCTTCCTGGAACAACACACCATCGAGAGCTACCAACGGATCTCGACCCCGTCGACCATTGTCGTCATTTCAACTGTTCCCGAGTAAACACACGATGTGTTTTCTGAAGGGAACTTAAGCAATATCTCACCCACTATTCCCCTCGACATATCCATCAAACCTGGAATTGTCGAAAATGTACATATCATAGCTTTGTGTTCCCCTAATGAAATCGTCACCTACAAGTCACTTTTCAAATAATTTCGTGACGTCTTCACCTAGATCTATGAAGAAATGTCGAGTATCGACCCCGACATTGTGATACATGATCTTAAGACATACTCAGATGCTAAACCCGTCTGGAAACACCTTCATTCAGTTCACCCATGTAAAGTAGCTGCTATTAAGCTTGAAGTCAAGAAACTTCTCAAAGATGGCTTTATTTACCCGGTGGCCCTCACTGACTGGGTTTCCAATCTTGTCCCGATTGACAAGAAACAAGGCACAATTCGTGTATGTATTGATTATAGGGATATTAACAAAGCTTGTCCTAAAGAAAACTTTCCTACCCCCTTCATCGATCAGATTATCGATGATTGCACCAGAAGTGAAATATTCTCTCTGATGGATGGTTTCTCCAGATATAATCAAATCAATATTTTTCCTAAGGATCAACACAAAACTGCTTTCATTTTTCCTTGGGGCACTTTCGCCTATCGGAAACTTCCTTTCGGTCTAAAGAACATTGGCGCAACTTTTTAGCACGCTATGTCTTATGCCTTCCATGATATCAAGCACATCGTTCAGCCATATCCTGATGACTTACCTACTCATTCCATGTGCTAGGTCGATCATCCAATCCACCTCTGAGGCATTTTCCTCTACTGTCGATTTTACCATATATGCTTAAATCCTCACAAATTCATTTTCTGCGTAGAATCCGACCGACTTCTAGGATTTATTGTTTCAGTTCAAGGGATCAGGGTAGATCCTTTAAAGGTCGAGGTGATTCCCAATCTCCCTCCTCCTTCTACACTTCGCTAGTTACAAAGTTTGGAAGGGAAAACAAACTTTCTTCGTCGTTTCTGTAATAACCAGATTTAAATTAACGTTTAAATTTCTTCCCAAATTTCTGTAATTTCTATAAGCCTTTAAAGAAGTAAAATATTCATAATTTACAATTTATCTCAACACTTACGCTAACACTTACACAAGTAGAATTTGACAATAAGTAATAATCTAAGTAAACCATTCATGAATTTGAATTTACATACCTCACTCTGATGCTATCCGCAGCAGCTTGCTCCCTTTGCTTGAACTTGCTCCCTGCTCCTTAGGACACCCCAAAACCAGCCACCCTACCGACTAGTACGCCTAGCCCTAGGACATCAATGGATGTCCTAGCCCTCTGAGCCCAAAACCTCTACAGCCCCAGTGCACTGTAAATTCCACTGTTAAATTTCCCTCTCCCATACTCCCAGCTCTCCTCCCCTCGAATGCATGAATAAATCCCCCCCATAATCCTTCTCCACCTCCCTTATTCCTCCTTC
>ML794394.1:116796-181091 GCA_009831015.1 Picea engelmannii
TTCATAATTTACAATTTATCTCAACACTTACGCTAACACTTACGCAAGTAGAATTTGACAATAAGTAATAATCTAAGTAAACCATTCATGAATTTGAATTTACATACCTCACTCTGATGCTATCCGCAACAGCTTGCTCCCTTTGCTTGAACCTGCTCCCTGCTCCTTAGGACACCCCAAAACCAGCCACCCTACCGACTAGTATGCCTAGCCCTAGGACATCAATGGATGTCCTATCCCTCCGAGCCCAAAACCTCTGCAGCCCCGGTGCACTGTAAATTCCACTGTTAAATTTCCCTCTCCCATACTCCTAGCTCTCCTCCCCTTGAATGCATGAATCAATCCCCCCCATAATCCTTCTCCACCTCCCTTATTCCTCCTTCACCACCCCGCACATTTACTCCCACCTAACTCTTTATTACCCTTATCCCCTTCATAAAGGCCTTATCCCAATATTAATTGCTTTATCCCCTATTAATTGCCTTATCCCTTATTTATTTTCCTTATCCCTTATTTAAATGTTTCCCTTTTACGTATTGGTTACGTTATCCCCCTATGGGATACGTAACCCCATTTAACATTATATTTTATTTTTAACCATTAATTTAATACTTAATCAATTAATGACTCACTTAATAATTAATTATTCATTAACCCTCATGTACACTATTTAATAATATCCAATTAGAAATATTATTTTATGATATAAATACAATTTAGATAATCTTTAGGATTATTATTAAATTAACCATCTTAATAGTTAAGGGTCATTACAGTTTCATCCCAAACTACGCCGAGATAACTCTTGGATTTACATGACTACTCAAAAAGGGGTCCGAGTTCATATGGGATACCATTGCAAACAAAGCCTTGGAAGCTTTGAAACTGTCCCTGACACGTGCTCCGCTTCTCTTCCCCCTCGATTACAATCGTGATTATTTCCTCTACCTCGCAGCCTCAGATTACACCATCGCTATGGTTCTTGTCCAAGAGGATGATTCTCATGATGAACATGTTATCTATTACTTGATTCGAAGTCTAACGCCTACCGAAACCAAGTATTTACATGTTGAAAAATTGGCCTTGGCAACCGTCCAAGCAGTTCATTGTTTCCGACACTATATCCTCTCTCACAAGACTATGGTAATTTTTAACTGCAACCCTATGCAACACATTCTCACACATCAATTTCTGGGGGGAAAATACTCCAAATGGATCGTGATACTCCAGGAGTTTGACTTGGAATTTGAACGCGCTAAGTCCAAGAAGTCCTTAGTGTTTTCCGAGTTGATATGCGACTTTCCCTACTCTGAAATGGAAAATGTAGTAGCTGATTCATTACCTGATGAATCCCTTTTCCTAATTAGTTCCGATGATCTTTGGTACAACGATATCATCATATATCTCCAAACCCAGACTTTCCGGCCCAATTTGTCCAGTACTGATCGACGTCGAATACGCTACCAAGCCCGTCAATATATTATCCTCGGGGATACTCTTTATCATCGTGGGATTAACTCAGTTTTTTGACACTGCCTCACATTCGACGAAGCCGAGAAAGTCTTAAATGAATGTCATTCTGGAGCCTGTGGTCCTCATATGTCCGGGTATGCTACTGCCCAGAAGGTCTTATGAGCAGGGTATTTTTGGCCTTCTTTATTTAACGATTGCATAATCGTCGTCCAAAAATGCCACGCTTTCCAGACCTATAATCATAAGATATGATCACATCCTGCTCCTCTTCACCCTGTGGTCTCTGTTGGTCCCTTTGCAAAATGGGGTATCGATTTCATGACATGTCACCCCCACTCGACCGGGGGGAATGGATACATTATTGTAGTTGTAGATTATTTTACGAAATGGGTCGAGGCAATGCCGACATTTGACAATACTGGAAAGACTGCAGCATTATTCATTTTCAATCACATCATAACTCATTTTGGTGTTCATCAGGCTATCATCACTGATCATGGTAGCACTTTAGAAACTTCATGATGTCCAAGCTCACTGAAAAGTTGGGTCTTTGCAATGAAAACTCAATGCCCTATTACCCACAAGCCAACGGTCAAGTCGAAGCAATTAATAAAGTTCTCATAACCATGCTTCAACGAATGATAGGGATACACAAAACAAGTTGGCACACGATGTTGTTTTCAGCATTGTGGGCTTACCAGATGTTTGTTAAGTCTGCTACTAGGTTTACACCTTTCTGGTTAGTCTATGGTCTAGAAGCCATCCTTCCGATTGAATGTGAGATACCCTCCTTAAAACTAGTCATCGAACTCCTACCAAACACTTATGCAGAGGAAGAACGTCTATTTTATCTCATGCGATTAGACAAAACTCAACGCGATGATACCCTAGTCATAGAAGCCCAGAAGAAACATGTCAAGGCCCAATAAGACAAACATGTCAAGCCTCGCGTTTTCTTCGAAGGAGATTTGGTTCTCCTCTACGAACAAGATCAAGATATGCTAGGAGATGGAAAATTCGAAGCCATGTGGCGAGGTCCTTATATCATTAGACAAGTTTTGGAGAAAGGATCTTACGAGTTAGTAGATTACGAAGGTATCCCTTTGAGTGAACCTAGAAATGGGTTGTACTTAAAGAAGTACTATGAGTAAGATCACCTGTGCATGAGTACTTGTATTTTATTGTATCATACTTCTTGTGTGTTACTGTAGTATAATTTTTTCATTATCTAGTCTCTGCCCTTATGTTACATTGTGTTTGGTTTCTAGATGTCAGAGTCTTTGCTACCCCACATTGGCTTCGCTGATGGCACTAGTTGTAGTACTCAGAACCTTGCTTCTACTGTGTGGGAAATTTACGCCCCTGCAAACGAACTTATCACTCTACGAGGTGTGTGCCTCGGTCGTGTAACCGACAATATTGCAGATTATATCGTCGTTATCGAATTTTTTATTGATGCTATCTCGCTCGGTATCCGTCACTTGGTTGTGCGACTCGATTCACAGCTTGTAGTACTACGATTAAGTAATGTCTATGCTATTCGAAGTCCTACTTTGTTACGAGTATATTTGTGAATTCCCCTCTTGGAACGTTATTTTGATTATATTGAGTATCAACATATTCCTAAATGTCTAAATACATTAACTGATGCATTATCTAACTATACATTAAACAAACATTTGGGTCATTTATAAATCAATCACATCGCAAGTATCACACAACACAAGATAAGCCGATAGAAGACGTATGTATATATAACGATCAAAAAGTTTTTTACAAAAAAGTTATGTCCAAGGACCAAAATTTCAAAATCTGAAGCTCATAGCATCTACAAATTAATGTCATGGATGACGTTCACGGTAACACACGACTGCCCAGGCAACCCTACGAAGAAATCGACCAATAGACTTTGACACGCCCACCGTATGACATTGATAACGTCGCGGGACCTCTCCAAGAGGCATGTCTGGAATGTCTGCAGTCAAACCCTCTAAGTTTTGTTCCACTGCCTCATAATCTTCAGCATCTCATCGTGGCACTGGATCCACCTCTCCTCGTCACTGAATAGGAGAAGTACTTGGAGGTCGATAAGGCCCCATGTCTGTGTCATCAAAAAAGAATTTTTGTAATTAAACCTTGAACAAACATAAAAACATTTGCATATGATAAAACTCACAAAAAACATTTAAAAAGTGAAAAAATGTGTACTTCTTACCTCGATATCCCCACTGAGCATCCTCAGGTAGGGCCAAGTCTTGATCCCCTCGAAAGTAAAACCCGGCATAGGCATAATCATCATCCATCAGTATTTGTGGTCGCAACCAGTCAAAGAAGGAATCATTGTATTTGATGATTGGTATAGCTACATGTCGGGACATGAGGTTACACCACCCCAGCATCCTCAGATCCTCTGGAGCCGGTAAACCCCACTCAACCTATAACCTCAGCAAGGGAACCCTCTCAAGAAAGAAGGACACCAATAGTGACCCGTACCGAATTGCTTCAGGTCACCTCTCCTACATTTAGTCAACTGCCTCTTCACACTACGAAGGACTGTGTCTGACCATTTAAAGACACGAGGTTCAGTACACTCTATGGAATAATGAAAGTAGCTCTATAGAGCCATGTGTGGAGCAGCTCTCCCAGCCATACGAGTAATGGTGAACAAAATAGTGCAAAGGATCAAATCCTGGACCCCCCAAATGGCCACTTTTCCTTTTCTTCTTTCCGCCTCTGGAACACAGTACTAATGACAATATTCACTCATAGGAAGCCCACCACCTCGGCTACCAGTCAATATAGCGTGGTACCCATGCCATGACAGTCCTGTTAGGAAATAAACATCCTCGATATCCAAGGACAATGTGCGGACCCCTACATGGAATACTTGTTGGTCCACATCCCACATATGAACGAGGTACTCCAACAGCCTGACTTAGGCCCTCATACCCAGGATCCGAAAGAATTTCAGGAGACCACAATATCGCAAAGAGGCAATGGTGCCCGGGTTATTCCCGACAATAGCATCATCTTCTTCATGCTCTCTTTCACGCCATTCAAGAACCATGGTGACAGCCAAATGCCTACCCAAGAACCATAAGAAGAAGGTCAACAACTCTCTTCAAGCCTTGGTACATTTTTCATTGAGAAAACATCAAAGAAAATTTTCATTTTGCAGTTCTCGCAGGTGCCTCTTTAGCACAGTGCGAGGTTCTCGCAGGTGCCTTTGGGGCCACATGCGAGAATCATGCATTCTCGCAGGTCCCGTGTGGCTAGCTTGCAAGAATTCCTGAGCGCAAATTTTAACCCTAAAACAAGATCAAAAACTTGAAATTTACCAATGAAAACAAAAAATTAAACCATGAAAAGATAGAAAACAAGGAGCTTACCTCACTGTCGGAGACGGTTCGCCAAATGTTTGTTCGTACCTTCTGCAATCGAGCACTGAAATTCAAGGGAAAAAGACGGGTTTTGGGCTAAAATCTTGGCAAAGTTACAATGACTATGGTAAAAGAACTTTTACCCACTTATATTTACTTTTTGCCATTTTTGTTGGTTTTTATATTGTTTTATTTATCAAACCTAATGCTTAATACCCCTATGAGTGAAACTTTTTGCAAACATGATGACTTCGACGTCCATACACAGGGATATGGATATTTTCTCTTTTTCATCGCATGTTTACATTCTTTTTTATGGTTTTTTGCACAAAACATCGAGCTTGGTATTTGTCTGTTCTCATGCTCGAAAATACATGAGAACGTAATCTAGAACACTTTTATCACTTTTTCGGGCTCAACAAGGTTATACGAAAAATGAACCTCCTGGAGTCCTCTTTAAGCTCTTTTCAGACTCTCTAAACATGAAAAGATTGCTGAGCGATCTTGCTATTTTCACGCTCGTTAAAGTATTTGAAGAAAGCGTATGTTGGGCGATAATTTATCTCTTTTCTGATCTCATCAGACTATTTTATGAAAAAGGAACTGAGAGAGTTCTCTTTTGAGTGTTTTTCAGACTCTATAATCATGAAAAACCTTCTAGTTTTCTATCTTTGGACTCATTAAACAAATATCAAAAGACTCGTAATGGGACTGAACCACTCCTTCCTAGGGTTCGTTAAACATACTCCGAGGGACTCATCCGAAGGATGAGCTTACATCAACAAGCATATGTTATCCTCCTCAAGATTGCGTAAAAATAAAGAGGTACTCGCTGGAAATGGTGAGGGGAAAATTTGGGAAAGGGATGTGTTTTCGTATTCATATTATTGGCAGTAAGTGTCACTCTTGAACATGACACCCCCCTATTCATTATCTGAAGTCGGTTTGGGAAATTCATTTATCTTTCATTCGACTTGCTACAAGGTCATAACCTGAGTCGTCTCTGAGTCAGTGCTGCCAAATCATTGGTCATGTCATTCATATGTTCAAGAGAAGTTCATATGAAACCTCTATTGAGTCAGCCATCTGCAGTTGTCCATTCTCTCTGTGTCCAGTTCAACTTACATCATACTCTGTTTCACCTTCAAAATTTGTTACTTATTTTGTGTCATTGATGGGGGATACATCAAGGCCCTCCTATGATGAGTTTTGTTCTGTCGACTCCGACTCATTATCCAGAATCAAGACTTAGAAATTATTTGGTACCTTGGAACTTGCATGCCTCAATAGAAGGTTTCCTCGCTTTTGATAGTGGGTTTTCATCATTGACCCCTGATCGGGAGATTCCATTGAATGTTCGAACTCAACTCATTTATTCACATTCAATGGATTGTACTAGTGTACCTTGGGATTCATTGACATTAATGGTGATTTCCCTCACACTTATTAACGGTTTCATCAATGACCGCTAATCAAGTGGTTTCTACCATGTTCGACTTCAGCACATGTAATCACATGGTTAGATTTGTACTTTCAGGTGACAGGATTGAAGACAATAGGTCTCATCTTTTTGATCTAGGCTGTGATGGAATATGTATAATTTGATGACACATAGATCCACTTTGTATGTCTCATGGCTATGTCATCTTAATTTGAATCCTTTTGCATGGATCCACAGTGTGTTCTTGGTGGCTATGCGATATTTTGATGGCATGGATCCACGGTGTATGATTGGTGGCCATGACCTATGTTTATGATGTCATTTTTTTGTGATCTGAGTATGGGAATGCCTACCTCATAACTAGTATGATATTCTGCAGATGTTTGGTTGTTCGCAAGTTTCCGATTAGGTGCGCTCCTGGTTTCCAACACACACACGTAGTTTACAAAGTATTTCAGTTGTCACTGATTTTGGCCTCATACTTTGGGGGGAATTCTGTTACAAATGATTTTGGTCATCTTGGTGATGTATTAACAATGGTGTACTCAGGTTCCCAACAAGAAATTTCTCCTGAGAAAAGTGGCATTTATCTCCTTCCAGAAAACATATTTTCAAAGTGAGTTCACATGCTGCATATGGTCTAGGGTGCAAGAATGATGCATTCTCGCAGGCCACCTTCATCTAAGGTGCGAAATTCTCGCATTTTTCTCTATAAATAGGGTATGAACTTGTTTTTAAGTTTGGAAAAGAGAAGAAGTCTCGAGGGTTCTAGAAGGGAATCTTCTAGAAAATGAGTTGGCATTCGTATGGTTGTCATTTTACTGGCTTCTCTGATTTGGTGGGATCATTCTAATTCATGTAACCATCTCACCCTCTCCTATATATTGAAAGGATTCTCATGGAAAAGGTTAAGCAAGATTAATTGAATAATTGGTGAAGGAATTGTGTGAAGAACCCTGCTTGAACAAAATCTTGGAGACTCTAGTAGGTCTATCAAGAGGAATTGGATCTTCTTCATGCAAGTACAGAACAAGTGTGTGTGTTGGAACCAAGATTCACCGAAAGGAAGCTTGTGACATCAAGGCGATCAGGTTGTATCTTCTACTTTCAATTAATATGATACAACGACATGTCCTTTTCCCATAAAGTCATTCTTAATTTATTGTGTAATTCCTTGATCATATGTATAAGTTGATGATTGAATACATTTTGCTATCTTCACTTTGGTTGGTTTGTGTTGTCTTGGTCTTGACCTCACAAGAGCACCGGAGTGAAGCGGGGGCAACAAAGAATTAAGGAAGTGATACAAAGGTATGTCACTTGTTCCTCCTTACTAGCTAATTCAATGGTCTTAACTTAGGTAAAGAGTCATGTCATGTCCTATTTTGTTCTAGATCCAGGTGGATCTAGGGAGATCTGTTAGTGTCTGCACCTAGCGATTAGTCTGATAACAGTGGGCTAGGATATTGTTGCATTGTATTCCTCTGATGGGCCATTATCCCTTTATGAAAGCCCCAGATTTTTATTAATAAAATCAAACTCAGATCAAGTTTTCCCTTTAGGGTTTTTCCAAGGTTATTTACCTAAATCTTGTGTGCAATGTGTTATTGCTTTGTGTTCTATTTATTTTTTGTAAATCGTTAGGAACCTAGTTGTCCATCTAGTTAACAAAGTGATTTTATTTGAACTAAGTGTTGAATGTTGAGTTGGAAAAAATATAACATGGCATCAGAGCCAAGAATTTGAGAAAGCCATATTTGCACAAGAATGTTATTTTGCAGAAGGGAAATTTTGCCTCTCGATTTTTTTTTATCTTCAAGGTTTAAATCTGTGGGAAAAAAAAAGATCTTGTATATCCATATGCTATATATCTATCATACGTGACATATGATCTATGGATTATCCACCGACATTTGAGAAAATAGAAGCAATAGAATCGACTGAGAAGACTAAGTGAATGGATGAATGTAGTTGAGGAAAGATCAGCTTAGTAGAACTAGGATTTGTTGCAGAACTTACCACATGTACACAGCCATCAGGATCTGATTGAATATGTTGAGCGACAAAGGAGATAGTGATCCACACGAGGCTCATAACAAAGGACATAGAAACCACATAGGCCCCTGTATTAGTAAATTACAATGAGAGTAGATGAGGTTTTTTCATGGATCTAGTAGAGATAAGACAATCAACAAATAAAAGAGGACCTGAGGAGAGGTCGCTCGTGGAGTTGGAAGGAGCCGCTGGGAGGCTAGAATAGGTAGTCGGTGGCCGGTGGAAAATCCACAAAGAAGACGTTAACAACAAATTTACTGGCTCGTGAAGAAAATTTGAGAGAGATAATGGAGGATATTGTTGCGAAGAGGTCTATAGGTTGCACATGGAGTAGAAGAGGAAAAAGTGTGAGGATTGGAAGCACTAACAATGGAAACTGTGGGTTTTATCAACCAATATACAAGAGTGTGTAGAAAAAAATAGGATCCAAGCAACCAGACAACCCCAGATAGGCCCAAACATCTAGAGAGAGCTGTAAATTTTCTCATCTCTTCGCAGAACGGACAGACAATACAACACATAAATGACTCAGGAAGCACCATTAAAGTTCGGGCATAAAGAAGAAAGGATTTGGATAACAACAAACAAAGGGCTGCGTGAAGCCTTGGGAAGCTTTAGGTAGGCAAAATAATTGGGCAGTCTGTGAAAGTCTTCAAAGAAGGGTTCAAGAGATATAGGAGGGATACATTTTGTGTTAGAGGGAGAAACCAATCAGTTAGATTGGAGAGTAGCCATGGTATCATACAAGATAGAGAAGACAAAACCACTTGAGGGTGGTGGAAGTACCTATCTAGTTAAGAGGGAGTGTTGATGTATTTATCATCAAACATATAATTCCACATAGTCTTGGTGTCCAACATGTGAAAGCCTTGCATATTACCTCTGATAACCTTAGGAGTTCACTTTATGTGTTAACAATTAAAGTGAGCGGCCTTTCAAATTAACCTCGGATCAATTAAGTTAAATTCCTTAGTTATTTGGAGTTATTAACTTAAGTGAGAGTTGATTAAATCCTAACTATTATATCTGAGTTGATCACTTTAGTATATCTAGGGTTTTGGATTTAGGGCTGACTTAATTTAATAAAATTCATCCTAAGTGTGAGGATGAGATACACAGAGAGAACACAAGAGCAAACATGGACTATTTTCTAGTGTGCTTGTGTCACACATTAAGTAGACAATGAGGAGATCCCATTGAATGGATGAAAAGCAGTTCATACAAGTGTGAGTGGGAAGGTTTGAGAAAATGTCCAAAGGGGAAACAACTAAAATAGCTACACGGGTTAGCCTATTTCTGCATTGTATTTATTTGATAGACCATTATTCCATGACAAGAGCCTAGGATTTTCATTAGTAATATCCAACTCAGATCTGGTTTTCCCTTCAGAGTTTTTCCAAGTGTATTTACCCAAATCTCCTGTGTAATGTGTTATTGATTTCTGTATTATGCTTCCCATGTAGTTGGTTGGAAAACTAATTATGCATCTAGTTAATAAAGTAATTTTATTTGAGCTAATTGTCTATTAAATATATCAGTAACCTCAACACTGTGTGACTGTACACTGCCATATGTCCTGTCTAGTTGTATGAGTTAGTTAGAATCTCTTGTTTTGTTTCTTGATTTTCTTAAGCCTATTTAGCTCAATTATTTTCCCTTTTCGTATATAATCAATAATATATTCAACACTATTGCACTCTGCTCATCTTCTTGTTTTCAATTTTCTATATTCTTTAATTCACATTTTTTCATGGTATCAAAGCTTAGGACGTAAGCCTCTTCATAGTGCCTAGAGAGTAGCCTTGATCTTAACAAGAAGAGTGCAAAGCTTACACTTTGAATGACAACACGGGACACAGATTCTTCACAAATCTTGGAGAGAAGTCTGCAGTCTGCTTGTCTGGTCAAAATATCATTGCAGAAAGAAAACGCGAGGAAGAAGAGTTGTAGAAGTCAGAAACAATTAAAGATCCGTGAGATTTTCTAAAGAATTCATGAAAGATTCACAAAATTCCTTCTTAAGAAGAAATTATTTGTAGATACAACAAAATACAAGATCAATAGCCGTAAGATCGGCCCTGTGAAAAGATTTGAGCCATTAATCAAGTTCGGAAAGGACAAGGAGCACGGAAGAAAGGCGAACGTGTTACAACCGTCAGATCTAAGTCCAAGGACCAACAGTCGTTGGATCCCAAGGAAAGTGAACGAGGCCTAAACCCTTCGAAAGTGCACAGAAGAGTGGACTTGTGAAGTCCCGAAGTTCTGAAGTCATGGCAACCATCCATCGTCAGGGTTGACAAGTGGCAGGATATCATGAAATTCCAGGGTTCAGACATTAGAAGAACTGCGGGAGAGCAATCTCAACTTTACGAAGAATGAATTCATGAAGTGGATCTCGATCGTTGTTTGTGGGAGAGATCTGGACCATTGGATGTGGTGTTAGATCAACACTTTGTTGATTCGCAAATTAGAAAATCCTGAGGTAGGATAAGCGATAATTCACAAAGTCTGAGTTCACGATTTTATCTCAGTCATTGGGTAGAAGGAGAGATCTAGACCATCGATATGATGCAATCATAGTTCGAAGGTTCAGAGTTTCGGAGAACAAGTGTAGCTAACTTCCGGAGACATGAAGCCCCGAAGTGCGAAGAAGAGATATGAATCGTTGGATCATGGGGAGTCATGGACCGTTGATGTGACGCGATCACAAGTTCGGGTTTCAGAAGAAGAGAGAAAGCAATCTTCCAACAATGCGAAGTCACGAAGCACTCGGATGTTCGCCCCAGGTCATAGTCAAAGGTCACATCATGGAAGTCAAAGGGAAGGAGCTAACACTCGCTAGGCTCTAGTTCGCGAATCGGAAGTCGGGAAGAACTTCAAAAAATCGGGAGTCAGAAGAAGAGAGGTGAGCAATCCTCCAACATCCCGAAATGCAAAGTCCCGAAAATGCAAAAACCCGAAGTCCCTGGTTCTCAACCCCCGGTCACATCAAAAGTTGAAGTGTAAATTTCTTTTGGTTATCAATTAAACTCAGATATCCAAATTATGCCATTAGAGAAGCTACATTTGCTAAAAAACAAAGCTCAGAGCTTTGAATCCGTAGATCTCATGCTCGAATAGTCAGATCCAGCTAGATCGAAGCTAAAGAAGTTGTCTACCCCTTATTTTTCGGTCTGAAGTCACAAAGAGAACTTACCAAACCTGGTTTGATGTGCAGGAAACAAGTAATCACACAATTCGTTAAACAATTTCTTGTTGTTTAATTTTTTTTCTTCAAAGATGGCCACCTCGAGTAATTTAGGACCAACTCAAGGACCGATTCTTCTTGGAAAGAATTATGAGTTTTGGTCTCTTAGAATGAGATCCTTATTGAAAGTACAAGAGTGCTGGGATCCAATGAATCTTTGATATGTGGAACTAGATCTAGAAGACCTTGTTTCCATGACCAACCAACACAGAACTGCTTAGGCAACACAAAGGAACAAAGAGAATAAAGCCAAATTTTAGATTCAAAATTCCATGGATGACTCGATTTTCTCAAAAATTACAGGAGTTGTTACTTCAAAACAGGTCGGAGACATCCTTAAATCATCTTACCAAGGCAATGATAGGGTCAAAATAGTCAAACTGCAGACCTTAACGACGCATTTTGAGACTTTAAAAATGACAGAGTCTGAAAACATTGATCAGTTTATGACTAGAGTCATGGGAATCGTAAACCAGATCAAATTGAGTAGTGAAGGCCTCCCTGATCAACGAATTGTTCAGAAAATCCTCAGAAGTTTACCAAATAAATTTGAAATGGTTGTTACAGCCATCCTTGAATCCAAGGATATGTCATTTTTTTCAACAGATGAATTAATGGATTCCCTATTGACATATGAGACTAGACTAGATCTTGAAGATGAGTCAATAGCCAATGCCTTCAAGACTCAATTCTCTTTCAGCAGAGGGATAGGCAGAGGCAGAGGCATAAGTCATCAAGGAAGAGGGAGAATTCCAAGTAACCATCACTCAAATTAACGTCACAAACAACATAACCAAAATCATAATTTCCAAGGTTACATACAACAGAACCAGAATTAGAATTTCTAGCCTCAAAGAGGTAGAGGGAGAATATCAAATAACAAATCAAGCATACAATGTTATTACTGCAAAAATTTTGGGCACTATGAATTTGAATGTTATAAGAAGCAAGAAGATCAGCTCTCAGACAAAGCACATGTCTCAAATCATGAAGGAGAAACCTCAGATGGTATGTTTCTCTCATGCCACAAGACTGAAGAACATAAAGATCTATGGTTGTTGGACAGTGAATGCAACAATCACATGACAGGTAACAAAGATTTACTCTCATGCATTGATTCTTCAATTTCATCTGATATCACCCTTGGAAATGATTCTTTAGTCAAAGTTCAAGGAAAATGAACGATTCTTATTCTTACTAAACAAAATTTAAAGAAAGACATACACAATGTCTATCATGTTCTATATCTAATACATAATCTACTAAGTACATGGCTATAAGGTACTTTTTGATGGAGCATCATGTAGGATATATGATAAAACCCCCAACAGAAAATTGATTTCTGAAATCCACATGACTAGGAATAGAATGTTTCCCCTAACCCTCATAACTACAAATCAAATCCATTCATATGCACAAAGTGCATCAACCCCCAATGAAACTATGGTTTGACATACAATATTTGGACACCTACCCTTTTAGAGTCTAAGTCTTCTACAAAAGCATTGCATGGTCAAAGGTCTACATGTTTTCAAAGAGGAAAATCCGCCATGTGAGTCTTGCATACTTGGAAAAGATAAGGGAACTAGTTTTCCAATGTCCTCCACTCAAGCCAAACAACACCTATAAATAGTTCACATTTACCTATGTGGACCAATGCAAACAGAGTCAATAGGTGGTAGATTTTATTTTCTAACGTTTATTGATGACTTTAGCAGGAAATCTATTTTCTCAGACACAAGTTTGAAACTTTTGAAAAATTCAAAGAATTCAAAGCTGAAGTTGAAAAACAAAGTGGCAAGTATGTAAAATCTATTAGGTCAGATGGAGGAGGAGAATTCAACTCCAAAGAACTTGCGAATTTCTGCAAAGCATAAGGCATCATCATGCAAACTACAATCAGGTATACTCCCCAATAGAATGGAGTGGCTGAAAGAAAAAATCAAACAATCATGAACATGGAAAGAAGTCTTGTCAAAGACAAATGTCTGTCAAATACATTTTGGGTTGAAGAAGTAGCATGCTTAGCTTATCTCTTGAATAGATCTCCAACCAACAATCTCAAGACGAAGGTCCCTCAAGAAGCATGGAGTGGGACAAAGATAAATGTTGCTCATCTAAGGACATTTGGATGCATATCATACGCTCACATACCTTCCGAATTAAGGAAAAAACGTAATGATAGAAGTGAGAAATTCATCTTTACTGGGTACAGTGAAACATCCAAAACCTACAGACTCTACAATCCAATTTCAAAGAAACTAATTCTCAGCAGAGATGTAAAATTTCCTGAAAATCAGTTCTAAAGTGAGTCTGAAAATCAATCTATAGACATTCAATATTCGTTGTTGCCACTTCATGAAGACACAGAGAATTCAGGGCAAAAAATACATCATCCTGCTCTTCAAACATTGCAAGTACAAGGACAATCTCAAAGTTCTCAGGATAACTCAAATTCTAGTAGAAACTCTTTCTCTGAACTTCCAAATGAGAGAACTCAAAGTTTGAGAGAAATCCATCAGCAGTTGGATGACATTGATCAACACAATCTTTTTGCATTAATGTCATGTCAACCCACATCTTTTAAAGAGGTAGCTAAGGAGGCACATTGGGTTCAATCCATGAACCAAGAGATTGACTCCATTGAGAAAAAAAAGACATGGGATCTTGTTGATCTTCCGAGACACATGAAAAGTATTGGTGTCAAGTGGATGTACAAAACTAAACTGAATGAAAAGGGGCAGATTGAAAAGCACAAAACAATTCAATTCAACACAAATGGAAAGTATACTAGATGGATGTCAAGTCATCTTTCCTAAATGGTGTCTTAGAAGAAGAGGTCTATGTGGATCAACCACCTGGATTTGAAGTCAAAAAGAAGCCAGCCAAAGTATATTGGTTGAAGAAAGCCATGTATGGTTAAAATCAAGCTCCAAGAGCTTGGTACAATAAAATGGACACTTACCTGATCAAAAGTGATTTAAGCAGAAGCCAAAATGAACCAACTTTATACACCAAAACAAATCAACAGGGTAAAATTTTGATTGTATGTTTATATGTTGATGACATGATATATACTAGAAATTTTGAGTTAACGACTTTTAAACATGCCATGCAATCTGAGTTTGAGATGACAGATCATGGCATAATCAAATTTTTTGGGGGATTGAGGTTGATCAATCAACCAAAGGCATTTATGTGTCTCAGCAAAAGTATGTAGCAGACATCGTCAAAAGATTTTGCGTGGAAGACTGCAATCCAACAAAAACTCCTATACCCCTAGACACAAAATTAAGCAAGAAAGATTAAGGCCCTACAATGGACCCTACCCTGTACAAAATTTTAGTAGGCAGTTAGTTGTATCTTACAACACTAGGCCTGATATTATGTATGGAGCCAACCTTTTTTCCAGGTTCATGGAATCCCCCAAAGATTCTCACTGGAAGATGGCGAAATGGATTCTGAGATATGTTGCAGACACTCTCAATTTTGGCTTATGGTAGACTCAGATGATAATCATCTCTCTGGTTACACAGACAGTGACTTTGCAGGCAACATAGATGACAGGAAAAGCACCTCAAGACATGCTTTTCACCTCATCACAAACCTTATTTCTTAGGCATCAAAGAAGCAACCCATTGTATCAATATCTTCTGCAGAGGAAGAGTATGTCGCTGCTACCTCAGCTTCCTGTCAAGTTGTGTGGCTGAGAAAAATATTGAATGATATGTCCCATACAGAAACGGAGCCAACTCCTATCTTCTATGACAACACCTCAGTAATTGTTCTATCAAAAAATCATGTGTTTCACAAGAAAATCAAGCATATTGACACTCGTTTTCACTTCATACCTGAGCTAGTCAATAATGGTGACATAACACTTCAATTATGTGGCTCTCGAGATTCACAGACATTTTTACAAAGCCACTAGGAAAATCCGTTTTTGATTTTTAGAGGCAACACTTGAGCATTATCAGTGCTGATGTTTGTAACTGTAGAGTTTAAGAGGGAGTGTTAAATATATCAGTAACCTCAACACTTGTGACTATACAGTGCCAAGTCCTAGCCAACTCTACAAGTTAGTTAAGATCTCTTGCAAGTTAGTTAAGATCTCTTATTTTATTTCTTGATTTGCTTGAGCCTATTTAGCTCAACTCTTTTTCCTTTTTGTATATACTCAATAATACTTTCTTGATTTGCTTGAGCCTATTTAGCTCAACTCTTTTTCCTTTTTGTATATACTCAATAATACATTAAACACTATTGCACTCTACTCATCTTCTTATTTTCCATTTTCTATATTCTCTGCTTCATATTTCTGCTTCCCCATCAATGCAACTGAAGTTGAGGAGCCAACGCTTTCTTTGACGGATTACCCCATCCTTCTTCTTCCGATTTTCGGACAATTCCTTTGTAATTTTCTTTATGCTCGCAGATATGCCATCTTTCTCTATCTCTTCTTCTGAAGAGTAACGGAGATTGTCGAATTCCCAATCATCTTCCTCGTAGTTGTCATTGTAGTTGAGGCCGTCATCATCTGCCATGAAATCCTTGGCAACTGCACAATGCATTCTACCAATCCATCCTGGTTCATTCCAAGATCAGATGGATAAATCATTTTTTGATAGAAGCATCATCCTTTCTATCTTTTATAGTCTCTCGTGGCATTCAACGACTCGGGGATTTAAACCCTAGCTCTATACTCCAACAGTTGTGTTATCTGTCATCATCATCTTCTGCAACACAAGCATTAGATCATGTTTATCACAGTCCTAAAACAAGCCAAACCCTTAGCAACCAAACCCTTAGCAACCAAGGCTTTCACCTGAAGTCAAAATATTGCTTTCATACCAAATGTTAGTTTTAAAAAGTGAAAAAAAAAATCTAACAACATATAAATCATAACATAACCAATAGCTATGTATTATTTCCCATCCCAACTTTCCAAGTGAATCTTCACAACTCACCTCCTTGCACATTACAATGGAGTATTACTATCGTTTTAAAGTCTTCCATAACATATAATCCATGAGCTCTAAAACCATGAGCTACCAAATGAATATGCCTATACGGACAACTCACCTCCTTGCACATTACAATAGAATATTATCATCCTTTAAAAATCTTCCATTACATGTAATCCATAAACTCTAAAACCATGAGCTACCAAATGGATATGCCTATACGGAAACCACCACTGCAGGAAGCTGCCTTGTGCAGGTTTCATATGCATTGGTGTGCCTAAGCCACAAATTTCTCTGTAGGCAGCTGCCTTGTGCAGGTTTCATATGCATTGGTATGCATAAGCCACCACTTTCTCTACGTGTTAACATGCAGCTGCCTTGTGCAGGTTTCATATGCATTGGTATGCATAAGCCACCACTTTCTCTACGTGTTAACATATAGGAACCGGAAAAATTTCAGATACTGAAATCCTTTAAGTGGATCAAAGAAAATTTTGACTTCTGCCCTGTCATGATTTCTATCAACCTTGACCTAAAACGGGGAGGCAATATGAGGTTCCAGAAAATTGTTGTGGATCGCCATTTTGGTCGGCAAGATCCTGATTTCACTTGGAAGAATGTCAAGGTTCTTAACTGGGAGAAAGCTTGAAACTGCGGAGTAGGAGGCAGAAAGAATATTTTAAAGAAGTTTAAGTTTTTTTAATGTTCATTAGGGTTAGCTATTTTCTATCTTTGGCAATGAATTCTTGAATATGATAACCTAAGCCATGATCACCTTAATCATTGGTTTCATATTTGATTCTTTGAATAGGATAAGATTAGATTTAGGTCATATTTTGATCTGTTTATGTGGCGAGCATTTGAGTGGGTGAGACAGTGTTTATAGATGTTCACAACTAAATGGGCCATAATTGCGCTAGCAGATGAGAATACATCTTTATGGCCAGAATGATCGATGATTCCTTCATATCAATCCAGAACTTTGTTGTCATCCATAACAAAAACAATAAATTAGATTGCCAGTAAAGACACCGTTGTTTTGCCGACGAACAAATAGAGGATTCAGATCCTGTCAGCTTCAACAAGAGTGACCGAAGTATTTCAATGAAGCGTTCTTGGATCCAAACTTAGGGAACGTGGATATTTTACACAATTGGTTGGATAATTGTCGTGTGTTTGAAATATTCAATCAATAGGAAATACACCCTTTTCCTATTAGAATGAGATAAGTACATGTGGGAGTGGGCGCTATTAATGAAGTTTTCAGGACAGGTGCTTCCAATTTTCTTAATACATTTATGTTAAACTAATATGGTTTTGGTTTTAATTATAATGTGTAATTCTAAGAAATTAAAATATATAATGTTTGATATTTTGATATTTTTATGGGTATATTTTTTTACCAATTTTGTTTGAAATTTGATTAAAGATTGTTCAAACTCCAGATTTGTGTGATTGAGTTTATATAATTAAGTGTTCTTAACATTTTTCAAAGTGCTGAATTCTTTTATGCATTTAAAAATACAATTTAAATAATAGAAAATGATCATTTCACCAAAATATGACATGGTTAAAAAAATTCAAAAAATTGAATATTTAAACAACACCCTATAATATTAACAACCTATTAACAAATCATGATTATTGACCTGTGGAAGATGATATTGGCAAATCGTGATTATTGAGATTAAGTAAATAAGAAAATCCTGAGATTGAGATTAAATTAATAACGAAAATCCTGATTATAGGTATCTAACATTGTGTAATCAAGCAAGGATAAAACAGAAAACAAGGAACCTATCTTTTGTTATAAAAAGAGGGGTTCTTTGTTTTAAAAATCCGTATAGTTATAAATTAGTAAGGGTGGTATTGTGGTAAGGTTGGACCAAATTATAAATTAGTGAGGGTGGTATTGTGGTAAATTTCTATTAAATTTAAATTTAAAAGTCTACGTATAAGTTTTTATTTTTTTTAAGTTTTATGAATTTAGTTTTTTCAGCTATTTTTTTGAAATAAAGATTATTTTATATTAATATAATTATAAATATAGTTAAATAAAGATTGTTTTATATTAATATAATTATAAACATAGTTCATTTGGATTGTAAAATTAGATTATAATAACAAAATAAAAAATAAAAAATATTAAATTTATTGTTATATTAAAAATAATAATTTAATTATCTAATATTACAATTTAAAATATATATATAATAATAATAATAACTAAAAAAAATTAAAATTAGATAATATTTTCCTTATTGTTATTTTAATATTTTTAAAACATTTTTTTTAATTAATTTTTTAAGATTATATATATATACTAAAAAATCCATTTCATTTTTATGAAAGTAAAAATACAATATATCAATTGAGATTATTCTTAACCTTTTATTTATCAAGTTTGGAGAGGGATTAAATCTCTCAAAGTGAAAATGTTTTTTCAAGTTTTGCACTTTAAAAAAGGTTTGCATTTTGATGTATATTTATTTTTCTCCAATCACAAAAAGCCTAAATAAATTCATTTAATAATATGGTGAGAAAGTAATTTGTACACAAATATTTATGTTGTCCCAACAATTTGAAGATATAGTTATATTAGATATATCTTATTTAATAATAGAGATTGTTAGGAAAACATGTGAAAGATGCACTTTAAAATATTGCTTGTGAGGGATTTCATTTTATTTATTTATTTTTACATAAGAAGAGAATATTGAATAACAAAAATACACACTCTAGAATTAATTAGTTATTAAGAAATACCATTCTCTTATTGTTTCCCTCATTATCATAGTGGAGAAAAAACCCTTATGGAACTTTAATGAAAATTAATGCAAAATTACTTGAATATGAGACCTCACAGAGTCCAAAGGACTAGAGGAGGGTGGCTTTGCCAATCTACCTACAGGCCTAAGCTCACCATTTTCTGTAGTTTAAATTTCATTTCTGAATGCATAAATGGATTCGGCACCCTAAAAAACGTAATCACTCCAATTTAGAGTTCCAACAATTTTTTGCTCTATTTCAGTACAAATTAATCGAAAAATATCTCTTGAAAGACAAGTGAAACCTTTAGACTAAGAGTTCCTCACACCACTTAAAAGTGTTGGAGATATTAATTATAAGTGGTGAGCTTTACCCTTTTTCATAATCTATTTGTCATCGAAAACATAGTCACTTAATGTGTCAAACACATCACGCAGGAGTGTTAGTAGGAGTTTATTTAATGAGCTGATACTTATCTTTCTCAAGATCTATTATGTAGATGAGAGTTAGTCATAAATTATTGTTTTCTTCATTATTTGAGTCAGTTTTACTTCTACAGGAAGTTCAATTCTTATCTATATATGTCCAACTATGTACGTAGTTGTAGCAGCGAATGTAACAGTCGATAGAGAGGAGAAGCAACAGATATGAGGAGTCGAATAAGTCTGATATCCCAAGCTTTGTGTTTTTTTAGTTTCCAGAAGTTGTTTAGAAGTTGTTGAAGCCGAAACTTGACACAGTATTGTAGTTTGTAACCGTGTGTTGCGCCAAAGTTCATAATATATTTAGTTATCTATGAGTTAATATATTCTTGAGTTGTTCTCTTTCTATGAGTTTATATTTGAAGTATAGAACAATGTTGATTTGTTGAAAAAACATTTTTACTAAATGTTTATAATGATGCACGACCTTTTGTGCAGTCTGGAAACTACGCGGTAAAATCCTTAGAGTTCAACAATGAAGTTTTGTAGCGCACAATATTTGTAAATACATTGCGTAGATTTTTTCTATGCATTGTAGATTTCAGATCCTATATTAGAGCAGGTCGATCATAAATTTTTTTATGAGAGTAAGTTTCAAAGAGTAGCAACTCAGTTGAAAGGTGAAAATATGGCTTATACTTCAAATTTGTAACCTCACACTTTTACAGGTAAAAATTATGAGTTATCGCCCTTGACCATGAAGGCACTATTTCAGTGTCAATATGTATGGAATATAGTCGATAATGGCTACGTGGAACTAGTAGATTAAGCAACACACAATTCACTCACACAAACTGAGAATGATTTTTTGAAAGATCAAAGGAAGAAGGATGGAAATACGATGTTTTACATACATCAATCCATGCATAAGAGCATACTCCCACAATTTGCATCAACAAAGCAAGCCAAGAAATCATGAGATATATTAAAAAAATCTTATCAAGGTATGGACAAAGTCAAGACTTTAAAACTACAAATTCTTAGAAGATATTTTGGAACTCTGTCAATGAAAGATACAAATTCAATAGATTCATTTTACACCCATGTTATTGTCCTAATAAATTAGATTAAGTCGCTTGGAGAAACCATAGAGGATAGAAAGGTTATTGAGAAGGTACTTAGGAGTCTTCCTCCTAAATTTGATAGTCTTGTTGTGACTCTAGAACGGAGAAAATATTTGAGTCAATTTAGTTTAGATGAACTGCACGCTTCCCACATTAATCATGAACATATATTAAATAGGTCAAATATGTCATTAGAGATTGCATTTTCTGTGCAACCATATATAAGTTGTGGAAGAGGAAGGGGGAGAGCTAACTCCAGAGGCAGAAGAAGGAATTTTGTTAGAGGTGGACACACTCGAATTCTTGAAAATACTAGTGGAAGAGGTCAAAACTCAAATACCAATCAACCAGGTAATAAGAAATTTGGTAAATTAAAGATTCAGTGTCATTACTGTAAAAAGTATGGACATTATACATATGAATGAAGAAATAGATGGTATAATCAGACCAAGCAAGGTCAAAATCAGTCAAACAACGTAAATAGTCCCTCCAGCCCTATGTTTATGGCATGCACTTAAACAATGCCTATAGTCTCACCATTTGGATGAAATATTGCTCAAGAAAGTCCTTGTGACATATGGTATCTAGATTTAGGATGTAGTAATCACATGAAAAGAAACTTAGAGTTGTTTTCTAGTTTGGATATAAGTCAATCCAAACTAAAGTTACACTTGGAAGAGATATACAAGCCAATGTCTTAGGAAAAGGTAATATTGACATTTTAACAAAACAAGGAGAAAAAAAGGTTATGCTTGATGTATATTATGTTTCTAGTATAAAGAATAATTTGATGAGCACATGAAAGTTGTTACAGAAATGATACAAAATATACATGGAATATAATCAATGTGTGATTATGGAGATATATCCAAGAAATCAAATTATTGCAAGAATTCAAATGACAAGTAATACAATGTTTCCATTGACATTGAATCTAGCCAAGAAGAGAAAAATAGCGCAAGTTGTTGTTAAAGAAAAAAATGTGTAGTCTAAAACTGCGTTCAAAGCAGAAAGCAAAGAAGTAAGTGAATGCAGTTCCAAGGAAGGAAAATCTAATGCACACTATTTTAAGAAAGAAGAAGAAAATAGTGCAAAGATGTAAGAAGCATTCCAATCTGAGGTGCAGGATGATTCATGGCTATGTCATTTCATATTTAGACATTTAAACTTTGGAGGTTTGAAGCTACTACATAAAAAGGATATGGTGAAAGGATTTCCATTAATAGAAAAACCAAAAAGAATATGTGAATGTTGTATTTTTAGGAAACAACACAGAGAGTCATTTATAGTTGGTAAGTCATACAGAGCATGAGTTCCACTAGAAATAGTACATTCAAATATTTTTGGACAAATGGAAACACGATCTATAGGAGGCATTACTTATTTCCTGACATTTGTTGATGGTTTCTCAAGAAAAGCATGGACTTATTTCCTAAAACATAAATCTAATGCATTGGGTTGTTTTCAACAGTTTAAATCACTTGTGGAGAAGTGGAGTGGTTATTACATCAAGGTTCTAAGTGTTGATATTATGGTAGATGCGGGAGGTATTTACCTTCACGTGTGAACCTCGCGAGAATAGAATACTCTTGGAAGCAAGAAAAAACCCTAATGAGTTGGATAATAACCCTAGAAGACTTGTCAGCTCAAGAGGATAATTTATATTAGGTTAATAGCCTCCAAGAGAAGAAGTCGACCAGAAATAATAATAATATACTAAACAGACAGGTACCCAGAAGGAAAAGTCGGCCCTAGTAAGTCTGTCGGAACCATTATAAATACAAGGCACCAGTCTCTCATTTGACACATCTCAATAGTTGCAGAGAGCCATTTCTACGCAGTGCAGTTGTAGTCTTGTGCGCAGTCTTGGATGAGAATTGTTGGTGCAGCTGCTGCAGCTAGCAGTTACATTTTTTCTTGGACTATCTCTTGGCTAGGGTTTGGACTATCTGATCAACTCTTTGTGATGCACAATCCTTGGGGAAAGGTGCGCTACCCTTTGTTTAGCTATCTACCCTAGGGTTTTCTTCCAAAGTGATTCTCGGTCAAGGTTAAGGTGCTCGGAGGGTGGCTTTGGCCTATGGTTGGGTGACAAGGGTATTGTCAATTGTAAAAAAATCACACATCCTTCATATTCTAATAGGTTATGGGCCCACACCTCCTTCATTCAGTCTAAATGCTGGAAGGAAGCATAATCACTAGGATATTGAGCTCACTAAGGAACTGTGACTAGGGTTACTGGGAGCAGCTTCCAAAACACTGCAACTAGGGTTACTAGCAGGTGTAGTTGCATAAAACCCAATCCTCTTGTTGAGGCACCTTAAGTGAAAGGATTGACCTAATCTCCAGACAGATTAGTGCGCCCTCGCCTAGCGCACCCCCTAGTACTCTCAGAAAACCAAGACGTGAAGTTTGAATTTCTGGTCAAATCTAGGGTTGACCAAGTCAAGCAGCCATGACTTACTCTATGAAGTCAAGATAACAAGTTATATGGAGCCTCTAACTTCAGAGTGTGGAAGACAAGGATTGACCTCATCCTTGCCCAAAATAAAGTGTTGGATATCATTAAAGCAAAGGTCATGAAGCCAGAGTTTGAAGAAGGAAAAGAGAAGGAACCACATAACGTTGCAGCTATGGAGAAGTTCAAAAATAGTGATATTAATGCTATGAGTATCATAGTGGAATCTATAAAATACCACTTGATACCACACATCTCCCATCTTGACTCATCGAAGAAGATGTACGATGCCCTAACAAATCTCTTCTTAGTCAGAAACATTGGACAAGTAATGAGTTTGAAGAATGAGCTCTGTGACATGAAGATGAATGATGATGACAACATAACATCATACTTTGTGAGAATATCTCAGTTAAGAGATCAACTACAAGTTATTGAAGAGATCATCTCAGAGAAGGAGTTGGTAAACATAGCATTCAATGGTCTTCCTAAGACATGGGATGCATTTTCCACGAGCATGAACACAAGAAAGGAGTATCCGACATTTGAAGAACTTTGGACTTGTTGTGCTCAAGAAGAATCAAGGATCAATGAAAAAGAGAAACCCCAAAAGAAGTACGATGATCAAGCCTTCACAACAAGATTCAAGAACTTCATGAACAAAAGGAAGTTTGGTTCAAGGAGGAAGCCAAATCAAGAGAAATATATTTTAGAAGTACAATGCTTCAACTATCAAAAGTAGGGTCACTACAAGATTCATTGTCCTGAGCTAAAGAAAAGGAAGGAGAAACATGAAGGATCAATTGTCGAAGAAAAGGAACCCATAAAGAGGACTAAGAAGGATGGAAGAGACTTCTTCTTCTAAAGGTGACAAAACTCTTCTTACTTCTTGTACATATCGTGTTTGCATAATCACTATACATATCTTGTATATCTATCTCTTGGAATATAATATGTTTCAAGAAGATCTATACCTATAGAAGAACAACAAGATAAGAATGGAAATCATTAGATAATACACATGAAAGGATGAAATAAAAATCATGTGGAAGCTATTGCAAGATAAGTTGAACCAATCATGAAGAGACTTAGAAGAAACAAAGACAAAAATAAGTCAGCAATTGAGAGGAAATTGGAAAAATACTTGTGACATTTTGTAGAAGACAACAAGACGGAAGCATGGATTCTGTTAGACAAAGAGAGCCAATTATATATTGCAAAAGACAATAAGGACGCAGATGGAAGCATGGAGTCTGTTAAAAGGAGAGAGCCAATTATATACACTCATACATGGAGCAAGGATTAGGAGGGAGCTAATCCTGTGATCCATAGAAGATGATGAAGTATATATCCATGATAGCCACCATGAAAAACAGAATGTATCCAGTTCAATCTCAGAAGAAGCCTTATTTGAGGAGAAGCCTTAAAGTATCCCTGGTTGTCCATCCACATCCATAATCCTATGATGGAATCTTTAGGGCATGGAATCCACTCCATGGACCCAAGATCTAAACACGAGGAAGAACATGAATATTCAAAGAAAGAAAGAGAATCGAGCACAACCAATCATGGTATCAAGAATCACAAGATTGTCATCCTGATATAAAATAAAAAAAAGCAACCAAGCAAAGGAACTTAAAGTTGTGATGAAGAACAGTGTATGGAAGACTTATGAATGAAAACATTGTGAGATATAGAACTAGTGGTTCTCCCATATGGAGGGAGAATACTATGATGATTACTTGTTCCAATAAACCATACTTATCTCTACATGAGTCATTATATCGTCCACTACATCTATATGTTGGAGTTCTACATCAAATGAATGCAAAGAATGTTCTCTAGAAAAATTGAATAAAGAGCGTATGAAGAGCAATCTCAAGACTTTGAGGCATACCAGAAAGAGACCCTTAAATGAAGATAGAAGAAGATAACTTGGTGGAGAACCTCCAGTGAACAGTAGAAGCATGGTGAAGATTTCCTATAACATCAAGATGATTACTTAGTAGATCAGATCTCATGATGAGAAAAGAAGTGCCACATGGATATGTTCCAGTTTTCCAACAATGATATACTCTTGTTCAGAGCTACATGAAGCCTTCACAGAAAAACAGTGTTCTAGGCTAAAGTACATTTGAAATCAAGAATTGCATTATCCATGATGAAGTCCAGAAAGGAGAAAGTGGTTCTCCAATACATATCTCCACAGATGAGCAGATAAGTAGACATTTTGGTAAATCTTCTATCCAAGATGAAGGAGTTTGCATACTCAAGTTGGAGCTCGTGTAAATGACTTCCTTATTGAGAAAGGAAGATATGAGTCCCAGGTTTGGAGGGAGCACTAAAAATATTATTGAAGACATTAATTTTCAAGAATTGAAAAATAGTCCAACTTGGATAGATGCTTTCCTGTTCGAAAAGTGGATTGAGATTTTTGACGGACATCGATTTCCCATTGTGGTTAACATGGAAAATGGTCCAGATTGTTGATGTATCATAGATGATGACTTCCCATTGTGGTTAACATGGGAAGTGGTCTAGGGCAGTCTCTCTTCTTTAGGGTTACTCAAGAATACTGGCTCGCCTCTCTGGGTAGTGATTTCTCATTGTGGTTAGCATGAGGAATGGTTCGTTTTGGAGGTTGAAATAGGAAAGTTTTTTCCTCTTGTGGTTAATAGAGGAAATGGTCCAGACAGTCATTCCTTAGGGTTTATACATTCTCTCCAGGACGAACTTTGATTAGTGTAGGAGGAATGGCCCAGGGGGGGGAATAGTCCAGGCTCATGAATCAGGGACAAGCATTCCTTAGGGTTTATACATTCTCTCTAGGGTGCACTTTGATTAGTGTAGGAGGAATGGCCTAGGGTGGGGAATGGTCCAGGCTCAACATTCCTTAGGTTTTATACATTCTCTCTAGGGTGCACTTTGATTAGTGTAGGAAGAATGGCCCAGGGTAGGGAATGGTCCAGGTTTAGAAAACAGGACATGATAGGGATTCTTCCTTTCTTGAGAAGAATAGTCCAGATATCTCATTGTTCTACTCTAAGGGAAGAATTCTTTTAGATCTCACAGATGTGAGTGAAAGATTGGCTCAGATGATTCAGTTTATATCATAACATTGTTTCTATGCAGGTTGTTATCAGATGTTTGTTATGAAGACTGTATGATAGTAGATGTATACTATTGTGGTGGATATGATCCATTGTTCGTGACTATATGTTGTTGATCAAGTACTTGTGCGTTACTTGGTGTGGTAGTGTACCACTGGATTGTAGTTATGTACTACTATAGATAGACACAGTTGTGTTCTATTTTTGTTTTTGATTTCCTTGAAGACTATCAACAGTTTATTGGAAATAATCATCATCCAGAAGAATGATGAACAGAGATTTTCCAGATGGAAAATGGTTAAGAGAATTTACTCTTCTAGATTAGAAGAATGGCCCTTGTATCACTCTATGGAGTGAGCATCATGTTTGATTACTCAGATAGAGTATAGTTTTGAGCGATGATGCAGCTGATGATGATGATGGTGCTCATGATCTAGTCATGATCTAGTCTATATAACTATGTTGATTCTACCAGGTGAATGATATGTTTTGTGCTTAAGACCATTACCTGTAATACCTCCCTAGCTAGGAGGGAGTGTTGATATTATGGTAGTTGTGGGAGGTATTTACATCCACGTGTGAACCTGACAAGAATAGAATACTCCGGGAAGCAAGAAGAAACCCTAATGAGTTGGCTAATAACCCTAGAAGACTTGTCGACTCAAGAGGATAATTTATATTAGGTTATTATCCTCCAAGAGAATAAGTCGGCCAGAAATAATAATAATATACTGAACCGACAGGTACCCAGAAGGAGAAGTCAGCCCCAGTAAGTCTGCCAAAACCACTATAAATACAGGGCATTAGTCTCTCATTTGGCACATCTCAGCAGTTGCAGAAAGCCAGTTCTGCACAGTGCAGTTGTAGTCTTGTGCGCAGGTTTGGAGGAGATCTGTTGGTGCAGCTGCTACAACTAGCAGTTACGTTTTGGCTTGGACTATCTCTTGGCTAGGGTTTGGACTATCTGATAAGCTCTTTTTGATGCACTATCCTTGGGAAAAGGTGCGCTACCCTTTGGTTGGATATCTAGCCTAGGGTTTTCTTTCGGAGTGATTCTTGGTCAAGGTTAAGGTGCTCGGAGGGTGGCTTCGACCTATGGTTGGGTGACAAGAGTATTTTCAATGGTAAAATGAGCACACATCCTTCATATTCTAACACTAAGAACTGATAGAGGAGGTGAATATGCTTCAAGAGAATTTCATAACTTTTGTAAAGTTCATGGCATATACAAGAAATTCACTATGTGGTATACACCACAATAGAATGGTGTCATAGAAATGAAGAATCAAACCATCATGGAAATGGCACACAATATGTTGGCAGCCAAACATTTTTCAAATGAGTATTGGGTTGAAGCGGTAGAAACTGCAGTATATATCATGAACAAATGTCCGACAAAGAGTGAAAATAACAAAGTTCCTCAAGAATCCTGGATAGGTATGAAGCAAATTGTGTCACACTTAAATTTTTTTGGTTGTTTCACATACGCACATATTCCAGATGAGCTAAGAAATAAGCTAGATACAAAAGGACATAAATATATTTTTGTTGGTTACTCTGAAGACTCAAAATAATACAAACTATATGATCTTATTACAAGGAAAGTCGCAATCAGTCGCGATGTTCAATTTGTGGATAATGAAGCATGGGATGGAAGCATAGAAAAGACAGTCATACTTATTGATGCTATGGAGCATGATGAAACATAAGAAGTGGTTCAAACACCATGTAAAAATCAGTGTGCAATTCCTTCTACTCCTGGATCTTTGAAACAAATCCCAAAACAAACTACTCTAGTGAGATTTGTAGGTGTGCATTCCACAACTACAACGCAACAAAATCTATCAAGTAGTCCAAGTAGTTCTACATCTCCAGATCAACATTATCAAGTTTGTTACCAATGTATAAGAGAATTCTGTGAGACATCTATAATGATGGCACAACAAATTCATTTTAATTTTTCTCTCTGTTTTCACAAATAGATGATCCATTAACCTTTCAAGAAGATGTCAAAGATGATGTATGGGAACAAGCCATGGATGAAGAAATTAGATGTATAATGAATAATCAGACATGGAAGTTGGTAAGATGTATGTGAAGACAAAGATGTGATAAGTGTCAAATGGATTTATAAAACCAAGCAATATGCAGAAGGAAATGTGCCGAAGCACAAGGAAAGATTAGTTGCAAGAGGTTTTACAAAACAAATGTTTATCAAATGGATGTAAAGTCATCATTTTTTAAAGGAAATTTATAAGAGGAAGTGTATTTGGAATAACCGTAGGGATATGAGATTCTTGGGTAGGAAAACAAGGTGTACAAATTAAAGAAGGCACTGTATGGGTTAAAACAAGCTCCCAGAGCTTGGTACAATCACATAGATTCCTACCTTACTTAGAATAGATTTCAAAGAAGTGATTTTTTTAGCCAACACTGTACATCAAATAAAATCAACAACGTAATATGTTAATTGTTTGCTTATATGTGGATGATTTGATTTTTAGATGTAATTTTGGCATAGAAGAATTTAAGTCAAACATGAAGGATGAATTTGAAATGATTGATTTGGGGCTTATGAGATATTTTTTTTGTATTGAAGTTCACCATTCTAAAACTGATATATTTATTTCACAATCTAAGTATGCACATGAAATCTTGAAAAAAATCAATATGATAAATTCCAAAGCAAACCCAACACCTACCATAATAGGAGTGGAGTTAAGAAAGGAATATGAAGGGTCCATAGTGGATCCCACATTGTTTAAAAGGATGGTAGGAAGCCTTATGTATATAACAACAACAAGACCTGATGTTATGTATGGAGTAATCCTCATTTTAAGGTTCATGGAAACTCCAAAAGAATCACATTGGAATGAAGGTAAAAGAATTATTAGATATGTGAATGGAACATAAGATTTTGGGATTATGTATTCTACTTCAGAAGATTTCAAACTTATAGGATACACTAACAACGATTGAGGAGGCAAGACATATGAAAAAAGAGTATGTTTGGGTACACATTTCATTTTGGAACTGTGACATCCTCAAATATTCAAAACAAATTATTTTAAAGTTGTTGTTTTAAAAATAAATCTTCATTTATGGAAATTCAAATTTTAATTTGTGGAAGTATGTAATTATTATTGACAAAAGTTTGACTTTTCAACCGTCCCTCTTTTGATGGAAACATGTATGAGACATATATTTTAATAAATTAAATGCTTGAAAACAGATGGAACAACCAGGTTAAAAATAGTTGACGATGACTCCATGAGTGGGGAACATGTTTGAGTTAACTCATAGCTGATTTTTACAAGTGTCAGAAATTGAGTTTTGTTACTGATAACCCCTAAAAATCAGGTATTTGTAAAGATTCAAATTCCCCAAGGAGGTAAAGGAACGAAAAGTCCTAGGCAATGGAAAAATGATATATACGACATATGTGGGAGGTAGGACGTTGCCTAGTATGTTGGGAAAATGATTGTTTGTTGTTATGATCACATATGGTGTTAGGCAAATGATTTTTTGAATTGTTCATAGAGACAGTGGCTAAGGAGTGATACTCAATTTTCCCTTGTAGAGTCATGATCAGGATAGGGGGTGATCATGAAAAGTAGTTGTGGTTGTTTTGGATCTACCGTTGGGTGAAACATGGTTGTTCCATTTATTTTCCGAGCACACTTGATATATATATATATATATATATATATATATATATAGAGAGAGAGAGAGAGAGAGAGAGAGAGAGAGAGAGAGAGAGAGAGAGAGAGATATTTCATGTTATTAAATTTTTGAATAGATGATATATGAAATAAATAGTCTTCATAGCTATGTCTTATTGTATTGTATTTGATTTATTTTATTAAATTATACAGGTTACATATTTGAGACATCTTGTTTTTTTATGTTGATTATAAATATATATTAGTTCTTTTTGTAGCTACAAAATTTGGATGCATGCGGATAATTTTTTTTATAAATGTACATAATAAATTTTATATAGATCAAAGTATTTTTTCTGAGTTGAATGAATTACTTTCATTAGAATGAATGTAAAATTATGCATTTTAAATCATGAACAATAAAATATGAATGCATCATGTATATTCATATGAACTATATATAGCAACATAGTTCCTCAATATTTACAAGTATATAATATCTAGATAAAGAGAGATACTTAACTTAGAGAATGATGAGTATAAGTGTTTTTAATTGTCCTTTTAAAATATATAATTAAGTAAAAGAAAAAAGAAATAAAATACATGTGTAAACTTCCTTTCTTGATAGTAAGTTAGAGATTATCATAAGAATGAGATTATCTATGGTTTACAACACAAATATTACCAGAAATGTATTTTCTATTGTTTCTTGATCAATACATGTATACTACAAAGCATGAGTGAATTCATTACATACAAAAGAAATTATTTTTACCTGTAATATTGATTATTTTCCAGTTTATGGATTATATATTTCTTTCCAGAATAATGTATGAACCGATGTGTTGATTAAATAGAAATACATTATAAAAATACTATGCCTATTATCACGATATATCATAGATAGGAGATAGGAAATAAACGATATCGAGCACAGAGATATTTTTATATATATTCCATATCTGTAATGTGACTTAAAACTATAATAGACAAAGGCATGAAATTCATAACAGATACTCTTATGAATATAAGTTCATTAAATTTTTGACTTGAAGGACAGTCAAGAAATAGAGTACACCATACAAATCAATTCCAAGGATCTATGGAAAAATATCTAGAAAGGGAAAGGGGATTCCAAGATGGAACCCGAATACCTTTTGTAGCCTTAAACGTTTCCTTGCTTAACCACACGCGAAAATATTCAACCTGCAAGGTAAACAAAGAATTCATTCAAAGATCCTGTATGAAATTAGCATAAATATAATAACAATAGTTAATACAAGAGAATGAAATGGATTGTCAAATCACTTATCTCTTATGATTTGATTTTCACCGGATGTGTATTACGTGATTAAAGGCATATAATCGTTCTTTATTTGTTGAGTAGGTATGCCTCCTTGCATAAACTCAGAGGTTGTTAAAACACTTGATAACTGAGATCCTGAAAGGAATGCCGAATGCGGAGGAAAAGGGAAACCTGGACACCAATGGGTTCCCTCGCACAATTCATGAGAGACCCATCATTGGTTTTGTATCCACGTGGATAACTCAATGTGGTAATTTAATCAAGTGAAAATAAAGAACAAGAATCCTCTCTCTTTTATTCTGGGTACTAACGAATACAATATATCCTAATCATCGGGAGATAATTACCAATATATATCTGAAAATAAACTACAAATAAATACTACTTAAAACATAGTTTAAAGGACCTTCTGCACACAGAGCATACAATCCATTTAATATAGAGTACTTGGACAAAATATTCGGTGAATGTAAGTACAGGGATTTAAAACAACAACGCGAAACCCCTAAATGAAGTAAGTGAAAACATTTTGACACTACGTGTCGAGTACTCTTAAACATGCGTAGAGTTAACAACTGTTATGTCACTGAATATATTATTTAAACTCCAACAAGTTTAAACTATTTTCTTTCATACTAATGTTATTTCCTTTATTTTCATGATTAGAATACAAAATTTAACATGAACAAAACTACAAAGCTTGCAAGGCATAGGTAAAGCTTGAAAGGAATACCATAGTTTGGAGAGATCCATGGCGGTACACTTCACTCCTAGAAAAAGAGTTCTTTGGAGTCATTTAAGGGTTTATCTCCAAGGTTTTTATCCTTTAAATAAAGGATTTAATAATACTCTCTTTTTAACTTTATACATCTCTTATAAAGAGTCATTATGAAGGGTGTACAATTTTTTATTATTATTTCGGTCGTTGAAAATAAAAGAAAATAACCTTAGATATGGATCATTGTTAATCAATGAACAAATGAATACAAGACTTTGAGTTCGATAGGAATCAAAATATAGAATCTAGTGACAAATAATTAAATATATTGAATCTAGTGACAAATAATTAAATATTTTCCAGTTTGGTTTTGATGAAAAATGTTTAAGTATTCCTAAGTGAATTAAATTAGTTTATGGGAAGAAGAACAAACTTAAGTGGTGAGAATTATGTAGCTCGGGTTTTAAGGACATATCTATTTAGGCGTTGTCAAGATAAGAGTTGACGAAGAACAATTCCTTATTTACAACCTAACAATATTTTTTTATTATGGAATTTTGGGTATGTTACATATGGTGCCGAAGTTGTTGGTTACATCACTTAGTCCTAAGGGCAACACAAGAAAGTTATTTTGTTAAGGTAAAAATATAACAAGTTATATTTACCATTACAAACATATGTTGTCCAAATTGTCTTTTGTAAAAATGTCAACGAAGAATGGATAAGGAGACATACTTGAGAGGAACAACAATCAAGAGCTTCCTAGAAACCTAGAAAATCACAGTGAAAGAAGTTCAACCACCCAAGTATTGGAAACAATGAGGAATATTATTGTATAATTGCATGTGTTGCAAGATGATAATGAAAAGTTAAAGAAATATCAGGAAGATCAACATGAAAGAAATACTTTCATATTTATAATTATTCTAGTAATATGAAGGTTAGAATGAACATTTATAATTTAAAAGGGAAGGCTAGTATCTCGTGGAAAGTTCCAAATCTAGCTAAAGGATTGAAAGAAAAATGATATAATGGTCAGAATTCAGAAAGCATTTCAAGAAACAATTCCTATAAGAAAGTTATTAGGTAAGAAAAACTAAAGAATTTTATGAATTGCGACTAGGACAAATGTCTATGGATGATCTAATTAATAAATTTCTAGATCTATTGAGGCTTATGTCTTATATAAAAAAAAATATAAAGTAAAGATTCAAAGTTTCTTGAGTTGTCTACCACAATATTATAAAGATAGAATTGACTTTGATAATCCTAAATCTTTGAATGAGGTATTTAGGTAGGCCATAATGTGTTATGAATAGTCTAAACAGAAATCTGAAACTCCTAAGGCATGGAAAGATAAGAAGCAGGATAAATTGAATCAACGGAAGAAATTTTTCCAACCAACCCCTTATCGTAACATGAATAAAGGATTCTAAAGGAAGGACTATCCCTCGAGAACACATCATGCTCAGGGGGGCAATAAACTAGTTAATTTGGGATTCAAGAAGATCGTGGACAGTCCCAGAGAATCGTTGAAATGTTGGGAGTGTTGAGAACCCCATATGCAGATAAATTTTCCATGCTTAAACCCATCAATTAAAACTTCAGTCCACAATCTACAAGAAGCTTCAACAAATGGAGATATTAACAAAAATGTTCACAAAATCAATGCATATTTGGATGGCAGACAAGCATATCATCTATCCACTATTGTGGAAGTTGAAGGTAAAATTCACAATAACAATGTATCTATACTAATTTACCGAGGAGCTAGCTTAAGCTATGTTACCCCAACTTTAGTAGATTTGAACAAACTAAAGAAGGTAAAACATACTAAATCATGGTTATTACAATTAGCAACAAGGACAAAAATAAGGTTAACAACATTTGTTTCTGATTGTGAACTAAGTATAAGTGGTCATAATACAAAGTTAAATATGAAGGTGTTACCTTTAAGGTCGTATGCCATAATTATTGGAATGGACTGGCTAGACAGACATAAATTTATACTGAAATGTTATGAAAAGTCATTTGTGTACAAGGATGAAAATAATACAGCAAGAACAATACAAGGAATCAGAAAACCCGTTTATGTTAGAAAAATATCAGCAATGCAACTCAAGAAATGTATTAGTAAGGGTTGCAAAGTGTATGCTAATCAAGTAAATAATCTGTTGGAAAGTGAAAGAAAACCAAATTTGGAATAATTTGCAGTTCTTGGGGATTTAAATATGTATTCGTAGAATAGATAGCAGAACTACTTACAAGGAGAGAAATAAATTTCTCTATTGGTCTACTACTTGGATCTTCCCTAATATCAAAGGCACCACGTAGAATGAGTGTTCCTGAGCTAACATAACTGAAAATTCAATTGCAGGAAATGTTAGATAAAGAATACATGAGACCAAGTGTTTCACCATGTGGAGCACCAATTTTATCTATTAAAAAGAAATATGGACCGCTAAGATTATGTATTAATTATCGTCAATTGAATAAAATGACAATTAAAAAAAAATACCCTTTACCTATGATGAACGATCTTTTTGACCGGGTTGGAGGAGAAAAAATATTCTCTAAGATAGGCTTGAGATCTCGTTATCATCAAATCAGGATAAAGAATGAAGACGTAAACAAAACAACGTTTAGAACACGTTATGAGCATTATGAATTTGTAGTGATTCCGTTTGGACTTACTATTGCACCAATAAATTTTATGTGATTGATGAACAATATATTCAACCAGTATTTGGATAAATTCATACCGATCTTTATTGATGATATACTAATCTATTCAAAAATTGAAGAAGAACGTGAACAACATTTGAAAATAGTGTTACAGACTCTAAGAGAACATAAAATATATTCTAAGTTCAATAAATGTGATTTTTACCAAAGGAAGATACAATATTTAGAACATGTAATATCAGAAGATGATATTGTAGTAGACCTAGAAAATATTAGAGCCATTATGGAATGCCCTAACCTAAAGATGTGGTAGACATAAGATCATTCATGGGTATTGTCGGTTATTACCGAAGGTTTATCGAAGGGTTTTCCAAAATCCCCTACCATATTACATCACTGTAGAAAAAGGGGACATAATTTAATTGGTCTAAAAAATGTCTAGTCAATTTTGATAAAATGAAAGGACTATTAACTACAATGCCAATACTTAAGGTGGCAGACCCATATAAAGACTTTACAGTTTGTCTGGAGGCAAGTAAAGAAGGAGTAGGAGGAGTACTAACCTAGGATGGACACATCATTTGTTATGAATCACACAAATTAAAGGAACATGAAAGAAGTTGTGTAACTCACGATCTAGAGTTAGTAGCTGTAATTCATGCATTGGAAATGCGACAACATTGTTTAATGGGAGGAAAATTTATATTACTAATAGATAATAGTGGTGTAAAACACTTGTTCATTCAAAAGGATCTCAATGCAAGACAGACAAAGTTGTTGGCCTTCCTAAGTGAGTTCGATTTTGAAGTACAACACATCAAACGAAAAGAAAATAAAGTTCTAGATGCACTAAGTTAGAGAACGAATGAGTTATATGAACTAATTATCAACAAAGAAAAATATGATATTGAGGACATGATTAAATATGCGAGCATAAATGATGTAAAATACATAAAAACAATAGATCAATTGCAGAAACATGAGAGAAATATGCATAGTACAAATCTTTGTATAGATAAAAATGGACTCTTATGGTTCAAAATAGGTTATATGTACCTAATTATACTAAATTGAAGATGATGATTCTTAATGAGATGCACAAAAATCTATATATTGGTCATCAAGGATACCAGAAAATGATAATAGCTTTAAGAAAACAATTTTATTGGCCTAATATGAAATATGAAACACCTGAATACTTGTCTAAATGTTTAGATTGTCAACAGGTAAAGACTGAGCATCAACATCCAAGAAGTCTTTTACAACCTCTTTCTATACCATAATTGAAATGGAAAATTATTTCAATGAACTTCATTATAGGTTTTCCTAATACTCATAGACAAAACGATTATGGTAGTGATTGATAAGCTAACTAAGTCTTCACATTTTATACCTGTGAAATCAACTTACAAAGCAATTAATATCGCTGAAATTTTTATAAAGAAATATTTAGATTACATGGAATTCCTAAGATGGTGATTTAAGATAGAGATGTTAAATTTATATCCAATTTTTGGAAGGAATTGTTTGTTGGTTTGGGTACTAATATGAATTTCAGCACCCCTGGATGGGGTGCCACATCGAACACCAGAGACACATGGAGTGAATCCAGGCCTGGCCATAAATGAGGTTGATTGACGCCCATCCCCTCAGCATTAAGGATGGGAGCTAGCTCCAGCTATCGCCCACATGATAGAGGAATCACCCCTCATGCAAGAAGTCTAGTTATGTAGCTCACCTATGAGGAGGAATTAATGGTGCTAAACATCTCGTCGACCCTCTTGCTCTTAACGCACCTGAGCGATTTCTTCTTCCATTCCCGTCTCATTTTGTGTGAGCTCTGCAGTTGGAAGCCTTGGCAAAGTGACCCTTACACTCTCTGCACATCATTTACCTATTTCTTCACCTTGATGCCCCATGAGTGGGGGAAGCCACATTGTGGCTTAACTTGGTATGCCTTGTTGCCTGATGGAGGAGGATGCAAAGAATGGAAAGAGCACTCTCAATTGCTCGGACCCAAATCCTGCACAGAAGGATTGAGCTCAAAACGCCTCCCAGACCTTCAGTTGCAAATGCTATCGTGGAGCCACCAATGGTGTGTCTTTAATAAGTTATCCCGGAGGAGCCAATTCAAGGCCCTCCAAAGAATCTCCTTTTCACGGTGCCTGAGAATTGGGTGCCATCAAGTGACTTTTGAGCGGAAGCTTCCATGCCTGTCACCAAGAAACAACATAACACAGGAAGAATTCTCCACCTGCTTCATTGAGGAGGATATACCAAAATAAACAACCTCTCAGACGATAGACCCAGAAGTTGGAGCCACCTGGGATGAAATCGAATGAAGTGAGGAAGCTGGTAGGGAAGCAGACCCGAAGCGGCCTTGAGAAGCGACTTCAATCGAGCTAGTGGAAATGCAATAGGGTGAAGTGACAAGGGAGGGTGGCATAGTCTTCATGCCACCTCCCATTTCCTCCATGCAAAATCAATGGCGTGTCCTAGCACCTCTCCTCCACCTGGGCGTCCTTGATATGATTATTGATTTACGGAGCCAGATGGCAGACAATATCCACCGTGGCACCCTCATGGGCCAGCGTTTGGACATGCTCTTTGATGCCTTCTCCAATGCGCCACTGGTATGGAGATGCCCAACTTGCTTGCAATTTTTTGTCATTCCAGCTAAGGAACATGCTCAGGATATGGATGCCACCTCAGACACCATCGGGTAACTTCCATGGTCTAGCTTAAAATTCTAGTCTCAATTTTACATCTTTGTGTATGATTCTAGTTAATCTCCGTAAGACACTAGTTAAGGCAATGAAACTCCATCAGTCTTGGTTTCCTACGGGAAAGACTGTTGGTAAACTAGTCTATTTTGGACAAGGGTTGACACCATTTCAGTTTCCTCTTAGGCGACAGAACAGATGGAAGTCCAAGAACAATTGTATTTTTGCCAATTAATATAGTTCACTTCACTCCTAGAAAAAGAGTTCTTTGGAGTCATTTAAGGGTTTATCTCCAAGGTTTTTATCCTTTAAATAAAGGATTTAATCATACTCTCTTTTTAACTTTATACATCTCTTATAAAAGAGTCATTATGAAGGGTGTACAATTTTTTTTTATTATTTCGGTCGTTGAAAATAAAAGAAAATAACCTTAGATATGGATCATTGTTAATCAATGAACAAATGAATACAAGACTTTGAGTTCAATAGGAATCAAAATATTGAATCTAGTGACAAATAATTAAATATTTTCCAGTTCTATGTTCACACTTATAATAAGAGTCTTGAATACTTTAGAGATAGGGTTTTGATGAAAAATGTTTTAAGTATTCCTAAGTGAATTAAATTAGTTTATGGGAAGAAGAACAAACTTAAGTAGTGAAAAATTTGTAGCTCGAGATTTAAGGACATATCTACTTAGGCATTGTCAAGATAAGAGTTGACGAAGAACGGTTCCTTATTTACAACCTAACAATATTTTTTTATTATGGAATTTTGGGTATGTTACATATGGCGCCGAAGTTGTTGGTTACATCACTTAGTCCTAAGGGCAACACAAGAAAGTTAATTTGTTAAGGTAAATATCTAACAACTTATATTTACCATTACAAACATACGTTGTCCAAATTGTCTTTTGTAAAAATGCCAACGCAGAATGGATAAGGAGACATACCTGAGAAGAACAACAATCAAGAGCTTCCTAGAAACCCAAAAAATCACGGTGAAGGAAGTTCAACCACCCAAGTATTGGAAATGATAAGGAATCTTATTGTATAATTGCATGTGTTGCAAGATGATAATGAAAAGTTAAAGAAATCTCAAGAAGATCAACATGAAAGAAATACTTTCAGATTTATACTTATTCTAGTAATATGAAGGCTAGAATGAACATTTATAATTTAAAAGGGAAGGCTAGTATCTCGTGGAAAGTTCCAAATCTAGCTAAAGGATTGAAAGAAAAATGATATAATGGTCAGAATTCAAAAAGAATTTCAAGAAACAATTCCTATAAGAAAGTTATTAGATAAGAAAAACTAAAGAATTTTATGAATTGCGACTAGGACAAATGTCTATGGATGATCTAATTAATAAATTTCTAGATTTGTTGAGGCTTGTGTCTTATATAAAAAAAAAAGGATAAAGTAAAGATTCAAATTTTCTTGAGTTGTCTACCACGATATTATAAAGACAGAATTGACTTTGATAATCCTAAATCTTTGAATGAGGTATTTAGGTAGGCCATAATGTGTTATGAACAATCTAAACAGAAATCTGAAACTCCTAAGGCATAGAAAGATAAGAAGCAGGATAAATTGAATCAATGGAACAAAGTTTTCCAACAAGCCCCTTATCGTAACATGACTAAAGGATTCTAAAGGAAGGACTATCCCTTGAGCACACATCATGCTCAGGGGGGCAATAAACTAGTTAATTTGGGATTCAGGAAGATCGTAGATAGTCCCAGAGAATCGTTCAAATGTTGGGAGTGTGGAGAACCCCATATGCGGGGAAATTTTCCATGCTTAAACCCATCAATTAAAACTTCAGTCCACAATCTACAAGAAGCTTCAACAAATGGAGATATTAGCATAAACGTTCACAAAATCAATGCATATTTGGATTGAAGACAAGCATATCATCTATCCACTATTGTGGAAGTTGAAGGTAAAATTCACAATAGCAATGCATCTATACTAATTGATCGAGGAGCTAGCTTAAGCTATGTTACCCCAACTTTAGTAGATTTGAACAAACTAAAGAAGGTAAAACATATTAAATCATTGTTATTACAATTAGAAACAAGGACAAAAATAAGGATAACAACATTTGTTTCTGATTGTGAACTAAGTATAAGTGGTGATAATACAAAGTTAAATATAAATGTGTTACCTTTAAGGTCGTATGCCATAATTATTGGAATGCACTAGCTAGACATACATAAATTGATACTGAAATGTTATGAAAAGTCATTTGTGTACAAGGATGAAAATAATACAGCAAGAATAATACAACGAATTAGAAAAACTGTTTATGTTAGAAAAATATCAGCAATGCAACTCAAGAAATGTATTAGTAAGGGTTGCAAAGTGTATGCTAATCAAGTAACTAATCTATTGGAAAGTGAAAGAAAACCAAGTTTGGAATAATTTTCAGTTCTTGGGGATTTAAATATGTATTCGTAGAATAGATAGCAAAACTACCTCCAAGGAGAGAAATAAATTTCTCTATTGATCTACTACCTGGATCTTCCCCAATATCAAAGGCACCACGTAGAATGAGTGTTCCTGAGCTAACATAACTGAAAATTCAATTACAGGAACTGTTAGATAAAGAATACATGAGATCAAGTGTTTCACCATGTGGAGCACCAATTTTATCTCTTAAAAATAAATATGGACCGCTAAGATTATGTATTGATTATCGTCAATTGAATAAAATGACAATTAAAAAAAAATACCCTTTACCTAGGATGAACGATCTTTTTGACTAGGTTGGAGGAGAAAAAATATTCTCTAAGATAGGCTTGAGATCTGGTTATCATCAAATGAGGATAAAGGATGAAGATGCAAACAAAACAATTTTTAGAACACGTATGAACATTATGAATTTGTAGTGATTTCGTTTGGACTTACTATTGCACCAACAAATGTTATGTGCTTGATGAATAATATATTCAACCAGTATTTGGATAAATTCATACCGATCTTTATTGATGATATTCTAATCTATTCAAAAATTGAAGAAGAACATGAACAACATTTGAAAATAGTGTTACAGACTCTAAGATAACATAAAATATATTATAAGTTCAGTAAATGTGATTTTTAGCAAAGGAAGATACAATATTTAGAACATGTAATATCAGAAGACGATATTGCAGTAGACCTGGAAAATATTAGAGCCATTGTGGAATGACCTAACCTAAAGATGTGGTAGACATAAGATCATTCATGGGGATTGTCGGTTATTACCGAAGGTTTATCGAAGGGTTTTCCAAAATTTCCTACCATATTGCATCACTGTAGAAAAAGGGGACATAATTTAATTGGTCTAAAAAATGTCAAGTCAATTTTGATAAAATGAAAGGACTATTAACTACAACGCCAATACTTAAGGTGGCAGAGCCATATAAATACTTTACAGTTTGTCTGGATGCAAGTAAAGAAGGAGTAGGAGGAGTACTAACCCAGGATGGACACATCATTTGTTATGAATCACACAAATTAAAGGAACATGAAAGAAGTTGTGTAACTCACGATCTAGAGTTAGTAGTTGTAATTCATGCATTGAAAATGTGACAACATTGTTTAATGGGAAGCAAATTTCTATTACTAATAGATAATAGTGGTGTAAAACACTTGTTCATTCAAAAGGATCTCAATGCAAGACAGACAAAGTGGTTGGCCTTTCTAAGGGATTTCGATTTTGAAGTATGACACATCAAAGGAAAATAAAATAATGTTTCAGATGCACTAAGCTAGAGAATGAATGAGTTATATGAAATAATTATCAACAAAGAAAAATATGATATTGAGGACATGATTAAATATGCAAGCATAAATGATGTAAAATACATCAAAACAACAGATCAATTGCAGAAACATGAGAGAAATATGCATAGTACAAATCTTTGTATAGATAAAAATGGACTCTTAAGGTTCAAAATAAGTTATATGTACCTAATTCTACTAAATTGAAGATGATGATTCTTAATGAGATGCACAAAAAGATATATTTTGGTCATCAAGGATACCAAAAAATGATAATAGCTTTATGAAAACAATTTTATTGGTCTAATATGAAATATGAAACACTTGAATACTTGTCTAAATGTTTAGATTGTCAACAGGTAAAGACTGAGCATCAACATCCAACAAGTCTTTTACAACCTCTTCATATACCATAATTGAAATGGAAAATTATTTCAAGGAACTTCATTACAGGTTTTCCTAAGACTCAAAGACAAAACGATTATGGTAGTGATTGATAAGCTAAGTAAGTCTTCACATTTTATACCTGTGAAATCAGCTTACAGAGCGATTAATATTGCTGAAATTTTTATAAAGAAATATTTAGATTACATGGAATTCCTAACATGGTGATTTAAGATAGAGATGTTAAATTTATATCCAATTTTTGGAAGGAATTGTTTGTTGGTTTGGGTACTAATATGAATTTCAGCACCTCCGGATGGGGTGCCACATCGACCATCGGAGACACATGGAGTGGATCCAGGCCTGGCCATAAATGAGGTCGACCGACGCCCATCCCCTCAGCATTAAGGATGGGAGCTAGCTCCAGCTATCGCCCACATGATAGAGGAATCACCCCTCATGCGAGAAGTCTAGTTATGCAGCTCACCTATGAGGAGGAATTAATGGTGTTGAACATCCCATCGACCCTCTTTCTCTTAATGCACCCGAGCCATTTCTTCTTCCATTCCTGGCTCATTTTGCATGAGCTTTGCGGTTAGAAGCCTTGGCTAAGTGATCCTTATGCTCTCTTCACATCATTTACCTGTTTCTTTACCTTGATGCTCTGCGAGTGAGGGAAGCCACGTTGTGGCTCAGCTTGGTAGGCTTTTGTTTCTCGATGGAGGAGGATGCAAAGAATGGAAAGATCTCTCTCAATTGCTCAGACCCAAATCCTGCACAGAAGGATTGAGCTCAAAACACGTCCCAGGCCTTCAGTTGCAGAAGCTATCATGGAGCCACCAATGGCGTATGTTGAATAAGTTATCCTGGATGAGCCAATTCAAGGCCCTCCAGAGCATCTCCCCTTCGTGGTGCCTAAACATTGGGTTCCACCAAGTAACTTTTGAGTTGAAGCTTCCATGCCTGTCACCAAGAAACAACATGACACAAGAAGAATTATCCACCTGCTTCATTCAGGAGGAGATACCAAAAGAAACAACCTCTCAGATGATAGACCCAGAAGTTGGAGCCACCTTGGATGAAATCTAACGAAGTGAGGAAGCTAGTAGGGAAGCAGACTTAAAGTGGCCTTGAGAAGTAGCTTCAAGCGAGCTGGTGGAAATGCATCAGGGTGAAGTGACAAGGGAGGGTGGCATAGTCTTCATGCCACCTCCCATTTCCTCCATGCAAAATCAATGGCGTGTCCTGCCACCTCTCCTCCACCCAGGCCTACTTGATTTGATTTTTGATTTGCGGAGCCAGACAATGGACCATATCTACCGTGGCACCCTCATGGGCGAGCATTTGAACATGTTCTTTGATGCCTTCTCCAATGCGCCATCGGGACGGAGATGCCCAACTTGATTGCAATTTTTTGTCATTCCGGCTAAGGAACATGCTCAGGATATGGATGCCACCTCAGACACCACTAGGTAACTTCCATAGTCTGCCTTAAAATTCCAGTCTCAATTTTACAGCTTTGTGTATGATTCTAATTAATCTTCGTAAGACACTAGTTAAGGCAATGGAACTCCATCAGTCTTGGTTTCCTACAGGCAGGACTGTTGGTGAACTAGTCTATTTTGGACAAGGGCTGACACCGTTTCAGGCGGCAGAAAAGACGGAAGTCCAGGAACAATTGTATTTTTGCCAATTAATATAGTAGGAACTTCACTCTTTTTACTTAAAAAAAATAAATATGAATTTCAGCACAAGTTACCTTCCACGGAAAAATGAGATAAAAGAACGTATGGATTGGATTATTGAAGATATGTTACGAATGTATGTAAGAACAAAACCGACTAAGTGGAAAGAATATCTACATTTAGTTGAATTCAAGTTCAATAATGGGTATCAAACATCAGATAAGATGAGTCCATTCAAAGTTTTATATGGAATGAAATATACAACCCTAATCAGTTGGGATAATCTGGTTGATAGGATTATGGTTGGACCAGAAATTCGTCAAGAAATGGAAAATATGGTCAAAAGGCTACAACATAATTTGAAAGAGGCAAAATATCGACAAAAAAACTATGCAGATATAAAAAGGAGACACTAGGAATTCAAAATTGGAGAGAATGTATATCTCAAAGTCAAAGCAAGGAGGAGATCCCTAAAACTAGGAAGTTGTTCCAAGTTGGTGCCAATATTTTGTGGTACATTCGAAATCTTAACTCGAATCGGACCAATGGAGTGTCAACTAGCACTCCCTGCAAATTTAAAAGTTCATAATGTTTTTCATGTTTCTTCATTAAAAATATATATTCATGATCCTACTCAAATAATTAGTTGGAACATGGTGCAGGTGGAACCAGAAGGCGAGTTCCAAGTGTAACCTCTATAAATTATGAATAGGAAAGAAATAATACTTCGTAACAGAGACATCGCCCAAGTAAAAGTGCAATGGAAGCACTTTAGTCCTGAGGAGGCTACTTGGGAGTTGGAAGAAAAAATGTTGAAATGTTATCCAACTCTGTTGCAAGGGATGATTTGAACACTATTGATAGTGTTGTACTTAAGGGGGAGAGGATGTGAAATCCTCAAATACTCGAAAAAAATTATTTTAAAGTTGGTTTTTTTAAAATAAATTTCCATTCATGGAAATTTTAATTTTAATTTGTGGAAGTATGTAATTATTATTTTTAGGATTGTTGGACAAACGTTTGACTTACCAATTGTCCTCCTTTGATGGGAATATGTATGAGACAGATATTTTAATAAATTAAATGTTGGAAAACAAATGGAATAGCCAGGTTAAAAGTAGTTGACTATGACTCCATGAGTGGGGAGCATGTTTGAGTTAAATAAGAGCTTAGTTTTACAAGTGTTAGAAGTTTAGTTCTGTCACTGGTAGCCACTAAAAATCAGGGATTTGTAAATATGTTTATTTCCCAAGGAGGGAAAGGAATGAAAATTCCTAGGGAATGGAACATGATATATACAACATATTTGGGAGGAATGACATTGCTTAGTATGTTGGGAAAATGACGGTTTGTTGTTATGACCACATATGGTGTTAGGAAAATGATTTTATGAACTGTTCAGAGAGACAGTGGTTGAGTGATGCTCAGTTTTCCCTTATGGAGTCATAGTCAGGAGAGGCGGTGATGAGGACAAGTAATTGTGGTTGTTCTGGATCTACAGTTGGGTGGAAGATGGCTGATCCATTTGTCTTCCCAACATACTTGGTTCAAATATACATATTTAACTATTTACCTTTCATGCTATCGAATTTCTGAATGGATGATATATGCAAGAAATTATCTATAGAGCTATGTCTTATTATATTGTATTGGATTTATTTTATTAAATTATGAAGCTACAGATTTGAGACATCTTGATGTTTTATGTTGGATATAAATATATATTATATTTGTTTTGTAGCTATAGAATTATAGATAGCTACAAAATTTGGATTCATGCGGATAAAAAAATGTATGAATGTACAAAATGAATTTTACATAGATGTAAGCATTGTGTCTGCATTAAATGAATTACCTTCATTACATTGAGTATAAAATTATGTATTTTAATCATGAGCAAGAAAATTCGAATGCATCCTGTATAATCATATCAACTATGTATAGTAGCATAGTTCCTCAATATTTACATTTATGGAATATCTAGATAAAGAGGGCTACTTAACTTAGAGAATAATGAGTAGAAGTGTTTTTAATTGTCCTTTTCGCCTATGTAAATAAATAAATAAAAAAAGGAAATAAAATACATATGTGTAAACTTCCTCTCTTGATAGTTAGGCACAAATTACCATAAGAATGAAATTATCTTTGGTTTACAACACAAATATTTTCAGATATGTATTTTATGTTGTTTCTTGATCAATACAGGTATACTAGAAAGAAGCATGAGTGAATTCATTACATACAAAAGAAATTATTTTTACCTTATAATGTTGATTATTTTCCATCTTTTGGATTATATATTTCTCTCCAGAATAATGTATGAAATTATGTGTTGATTAAAGATAAATACATTATAAAAACACTATGTATTGGCATGATATATCGTAGATAGGAGATAGGAAATAAATGATGTCGANAAAAAAAAAAAAAAAAAAAAAAATATATATATATATATATATATATATATATATATATATATATATATATATATATATATATATATATATGTAATGTGACTTAAAACTATAATAGAAAATGGCATGAAATTCATAACAAATACTCTTATGAATAAAAGTTCATTAAATTTCTGACTTGAAGGATAATCAAGAAATAGAGTACGCCATAGAAATCAATTCCATGTATCTATGGAAAAATATCTGGAAAGGGTAAGGGGATTCCAAGATGGAACTCGAATACCTTTTGTACCCTTAAACGTTTCTTTTCTTAACTACACACGACAATATTCAACCTGCAAGGTAAACAATTAATACATTGAGAGACCATGTATGTGTAAATATAATAAAAATAATTAATACAAGATAATGGAACGCATTGTCAAACCACTTATCTATTATGATTCAATTTCCACTAGATGTGTATTATGTGATTACAGGCGTAGAAGAGTTCTTTCTCCGTTGAGTATGTATGCCTCTTCACATAAACTTGGAGGTTGTTAAAACACTTGATAACTGAGCTCCTAGAAGGAATGTCGAATGTGGAGGAAAGGGGACCATGGATGCCGATGGGTTCCCTCACACAATTCATGAGAGACTCATCATTGGTTTTTTATCCATGTGGGAATGGATTGTCAAACAACTTATCTCTTATGATTCAATTTCCACTAGATGTGTATTCTGGGATTACAGGTGTAGAATATTTCTTTCTTTGTTGAGTATGTATGCCTCTTCACATAAACTTGTAGGTTGTTAAAACACTTGATAACTGAGCTCCTTGAAGGAATGTTGAATGCAGCCGAAAAGGGAAACATGGAGGCCGATGGATTCTCTCACACAATTCATGAGAGACTAATCATTGGTTTTTTATCCACATGGGTAAATAAAGGTGGTAATTTAATCAAGTGCAAATAAAGAAATAGAATCCTAGATTGTGCTACATCGTGCAGACCTTCTCCTAGATTGGGTTGTAGTCCAATGGAGATAGGATACATTTATCCCAAGGGTGTACTTATGATAAATGGGACCAAGGGTAGTCCTTCCTTGATCATGACAAGGAGTGAGATGGACTCGAGGTGCTTTCTATGTATCAAATAACATTGGGATAATGTTCACTCATAGGGGTGTACATGTAATAAATGGCCTTGGTGTAATCTTTGTCATTAGTCATGGTGATTTGAATTGGAATGATAAAGACTTAAAGATGTTAGATGCTATCACATGGGGACCTAGAGTGAGCCTGATCTCAAAGAGAGTCAATTAGCTCAGAGGGAGAGTTGTAGAAGGAGTTTCCCCTCGATTCAGGTGGGAGAGAGAAATCTCCCAAGACTGGCATGTGTCATGAGTCTAGAGTGAAGTTTGTATACTTCAGAGACAAGCTTTGGCATGATGAAGAATCTCTTCCTCATTGAGAATGAGTGTTGATGTTTGGACAACATCAGAAGGACATTCTTCCATATATATATATATATATATATATATATGACATGATATTTATAATACAAAGTATAAATATATATATAATAAATAAGTAGTTATTTATTATTCAAGGGACACATCCTTTCATGGATGGTCAACATATGTTCTCTATATATGGAATACTCATCATTGTAATAACATATTCATATATACAATATTATCTCATATGAAAAATCAATAACATGTAAATATAATCTTCCATGTTTCTTTCCTAAATAAGGTATCCAACAACAATATCATATTCCAAACTATTTTATCATAAAATAATGAGGAAGGGAAAATCATACTACAACGAGAAACATTCCTTGAAACAAGCATTAAGTAGTTGATACATCGAGAAATTATTGAGTACCTCATCAAATGGAAGAACCTATGAGTGGAAGAGGAAACATGGGAAGATGGGTTCTTCATGCAAAAACACTCGAAGTTAGTGGAGTGTTGAGGAAAACACTTGTTTTAAGGGGAGGGGCATGTTAAAACCTAGAAAAGCAACATGTTATGTGTAAAACCTCTTATTAAGCCCTAAAACTTGAATTATTGCATTTATAGTGTTATAATTGTATGTTGGCCAAAACCCCTCATTGTACTCTTCCTTTCCTATATATATACCAAAGAAAGGTAGTCTTAGGATCATCTCATCTCATCTCATATTATATTCTAAATTTGATATATTGTAAAATGAGGTTTTTCCCTTAGAGTGAACTGCATTTGTTAATTTTTTATCATTTTTTAAGAAGATGGATCATAAAAATTTATAAATTGAACTTGTGATATGAAATTATTTTAAGCAATGAAAATGACCGTAGATTTTGTAACAAAGGTATATAAAGATGAAATGGCTTTCTAAATCCGAAGGAACCTATTTGATGATCTGTTGGCAGCCATTTCACATTTTTATCCTATCTTTATAAGCTGCCCACACAAGTGTTTTGGAACCCTTGATTTTCATCGCAATCTTCGAATAAAACAACACTATTATTTTGCGCATTTGCACACCTGCCTTTGTTCTCGTTTTCACGACTGCAAGCATGAAAACTTTGATTTTGAAGTCACATTAAAATCGTCACTGGATTATTTTGGTCACTCTTGTCTATGTGTTCATTGCATTTCCAATTCATTTATGTTCACACAACTGACAAGACACCAAGACCTTACCCATTTGACATTTTTTGTTGTTAATATTATTTCATGAGACTGTGATGGTGTTCTAATGAGTGTGATTTAGTCTTTCATTCAATAGTGGTTTGATTGCTTTTGATTGAATCCAATGGTTTCATAACAACACATTAATATGGTGATTAGACCCTTAATTCAATAGTATCATACAATGTGTAAGTTCTATGGTCAATTTCTTATTCGAAACATTGTTTTGATTTTGAAAAAACCATGCAAACGCTATGCTTGTGCAAACATTGGGGTCAACTTACCATAGTTTTCGTTAATGGTTTGGATGGCTTTACTTTTAACACATTACAATAGTGATTTGAATCACCATGTGCGTCGTCGGTTGTACATTTGGATGTGACTGTTTTGCATGGGCTGATCTAGTTCCACCACCCTCGCACACTCAGGCGTTAATGCTTGCTTTCTATCCCGCGCTACCTCTATTGGTTTTCGAGGAAGCCTGTGAGCTATCGGTCCAGCGTATACTCTGTTCAAACCCTTGACCATTCAATTTTCTTGCTGTGTATTCCCTTCTATGGCACCTGTCGTGCGCATAGAACCAAATGGTATCCAAACTCTGTTGCTATTCAATAATGCTCAGGAGGATTTGGAAAATGGTGGCTGACTGGTGTTTATCCAAAGGTTTGAGGGTTTCAACCTTTCGGTTGCCCAACAATTCACCCTCACCTTCGACGGATGCAGGGCTAAGGTGGTTTAAAAATTCCAAAGTAGACGAGGTGTCGTGGCCGCTATTATTCACATCGAGAAAGATTGTTAGCGGTGATAGAGGTATGCCTATCACTACCCTCAAACCCATGTCGCACGATCTTTTGGCAATTGTTAATCAATTTGTGACCTGTGAAGGTGGTTATGGCTTGGTATTTCTGTATCATCTTCAGTTATTGATGAATTTTATAGGCTACCCTCTGAATATGCAACATTATCTTTTGCATAGTCTGTACAAGATGTCCAAAATATTAAAGTGAGAGAAGGTTGATAGCAGCCTTTTTCATCATTGCTTGATCAAACTCATTATCGTCCACCATTTGAGCCTTCATGGTGACTATTAGCAAGCCTTCCTATCTAGGAATGGCTTTGCCACTCCCGAGTCCGTCCAAGTGGACAAGGTTGTGGTTACTGAAACTCTGGTTGGACCAGCCGTGCCATTTCATATCCTTCTACCCCCTGTCAAACCCTCAGATTTCCCTGACATGGAACTACCTGATACCGTGGCCGACCCGTGTGCTAAATAAAATACTAAGGTCGTCAAGAGGCCTGTGAGTAAGAAAGACAGAAGTGATACTACTGTCAATAGTAAGGGAAATAAAAATGCCCGATGGATATCGAGATGTGATAGGAACAAACCCAAGACAAATGTTGACCAGAAGCCAATAGTGTTGAGTGAGGACTCGGACTCTAAAATTGAACGTTTCTTGACTGAGGAATACCCCTATTCTCATGGTCTCTGCTCTATGGAACCCTATGACTATGTATCTAACTTACCTCCGTGCGTCAAAAATGATCCTAAATTTCTAGGAATTAAGCTTCACAATGAAACCCCTGGTAAATTGAAAGAACCCTCACCTATGATGCCAAATCCCAATCAATCACCATGTACTCAATGTAATGCCTGGCTTGAACTTTATTACACCGACGTTCCCCTGTTGCAATCAAAGATCAAATCGTTAGAGGAACGGGTGACAGTCCTGTCAAAGGAGAACGACAGGCTACAGGCCAACGAGAAGAAACAAAAAACCACCAGTTTAATTGTCTTCAAAAATGTCGAAGCAACAACGACCTTTGTCAATTCAAAATTATCATGACCAAGTTGTTTTCTTACTGCCCAGGTATGTATTTCAACATCGATTTTGCTTTATGAGTTTGTTTGAATTAATATAACTGATTGGGTTTGCTTCCGATTAGCTCTGTTTGTTTTTAATAGATTCAAAACAATTATGTTGACTTTGAATTATCAGAAATGATTTCGTTATGAATCATGTATGGAAGATTTGTTTTGCTAAACTCGGACACAGCTACGATTTAGTTAATGCGATTTTATTTTTCTCAGATTAGTATAAACGATTGATTGTTTTTGAGTCGGTTTGAATTAGGGTAGTCGATTGGGTTTGTTTTCGTTTAGTGATTTAGGGAATGATTTTGTTTTGTTTCCTTTATGGATTATGATCGCATTCGATCTATACAAAAGATTTTTTTGTTAAACTCGGACACAGCTATGTTTTGGATTGATATGATTTTCTTTTTTTTGGATTGTGTCGGCTCTGAGTTAGTTCAATTTATTTCTTATGGTTTGATCCTGAAACAATGTTGTATGCCCTCGATTAGCATGGTCATTTGTATATGTGTTGAAGATTGGTTTGATGTAGTTCTATTAGTTGTAAACTAAAAAAATGATCATGTTAGTTTCGTTTTGATTCAACAACGATTTTGTTAAGTGTTGAGTCGACATAAACTATTGCATGAATGATTTGTTTGATCGGTTACAGTTTGTGTCGATTGAAATTGATTCATGAAAATGATTTCATTGGTTTTGAATTGTCTAAGCAATTCTGTCTGCCCCGAATTGGTAATAACAAGTGTTGAATAGATTGCATGTATCTATGTTACCATTCGGTTGAACACGATTTCCATTTGTTTCAAATTAGCATAAAGATTTGGTTACTTCTGGCATGAGTGATTTATTTTGTGTTGATTTAATAATTAAAGATTTGGTTTAATAATTCGAATATATTTCTTCCTCATAAAATTATAAAAATCAAAAAACAATAGTTTTGTTGTCTTAGGACAGTTTACAAATGATTTTTGCAGGTTTTCATTTAAATCTGTAATCTGTAAATATTGTATATTTGTAATTGGATCTAATTCTCTTGATAATTGAACATTTAATTTTATAGAATTATTGCTATATAGTATAGATAATAGACTGTATATATTTATTTCAGATTTTCTTATTAGTTTTCTTTAATTTTTTTTTCTTTAGATTAGTTCCTTTAGTTAGTTTTCTTTCGTTTTCCTAGGACTTAGATCGGCTAACAGAGCCACTAAACCCGTCAGGGTGGATCGTCCCAAAGGGCTCGGGTTATTTAGACAACCCCGAACCGGTTCCACTCTTCCAGTTGGTGAGCGTTCATTTTCACCCGTCAACAAATGGCGCTAGAAGGAGGGCCTGAAATTTATTAATGGCACGAGGTGGTCGTAAGACTCCTCCACCACCTAACCGCTCACCTATAGTGACAAGAAGTCATTCGAGCGACAACATCCCCCCTCAAACAAAAACCACATAAAACGATGATCTATGGATCACAGTTGAACCAACAACCCCAAATCCTATAGGTGGTGACGTACAAGAGATTGTTCACCAATCTCTCTTAAGAACACATAGTTCCTTCGCCCGTTTGAGGCAACCAAATCGGCCTTTGGACCAACCTTTATATTTCTCTGATATCAGAGAACAACTTGGAGGCACTAACCTTAATTTAAACCCTACAGATCCAATTCTCACTCCTGCTACAGGAGGATATGGAATACCTCCCTCACCACCTCCATCATCTCCTTCCTCTTCTGGAGAAGACTCTTCTGACGAAGGCAGTTCTCCTTCTCAGCCTTCCACACTGCCTACAGCAATGGCCAACCAGAACAATCCTGCTAGACCTTGGCTCGACCAGGATGCAGTAGTCGTACCTGGAGCACAACATCCCTTACCCAAACATCCGTGGAAGTGGCTTCCCAAGTTTGACCCTGACTCTAAACAGATCGCAGAAGATCACATTAAAAAGTTTATGTTAGCCATAAGACTCTGTAATGTCGAGCACGAAGACGTAGTCTGTAGGTTGTTCCCCTACACTTTCGAGGGCAATGCCTCTACCTAGTACTTTGCCCAACAACTCCATACCATCGTGTCTTGGGAAAAGTTTGAGTCATTCTTTTTGGAAAAATTCGGAGACGATAAGTCCCCAGAAGTTCTAGCTATGGAGCTTTCTAGCTTAAGAATGAACCTAAAAGAGAAAATTAAAGAATTTAATCAAATATTCTTAACACTTAAAAACCGAATCTCTACAGATAACATGCATGCCGAGAATCTTATCATAACATACTATACTAAAGCCTTGCATCAAAGTATAGCCATTTGGGTAAAATGATCTAAAAAAGCCATGTTGTTAGAGGCCTTTGAAGAGGCCAGCCAGATTGAAAAATACATACTTAGTTTAAAAGACACTACTAGCAATGAAACAGACACTAGTTCATCTTCCAAAAAGAAGATCGAAATCCTCCCTAGACCTGCTCAAAATAAAGCACAACCTGAAAGCTCCGATTTAGAAAACTTAACTAAAGTTGTTCAAAAACTGTCAAGCCAAGTTATATATTTGAAAAGGACGGCCGAAGAAGCTTCTTCAAGCAAAGGGCCTTACAAACCTCCATTCAGGAAGTCTTTTCCCACCAACCGACCTAATCCAACTACCGAGGGCCTTAATCTAGAAAGTCTGCAATACGCCCTTCAAACAATTCTAGAAGCCCAAGATAACTTGATGCCTCCTGAGATTCCTGAGGAGGTAGTTGAACAAGAGCCAGTTCAAGAAGAAGAATCTTCTCCAAACATTTTTGGAGACTTCTCGGATAGCATATTTCAAGATAACTTTGAGACAGTACATCCCTACAATACTAGGAGTAAGACAGTGAACAAACCTTCTTCCGAAAACACTATGACTTTGCCCCCAAAGCAATCTAAACCAGCTGAGACTAAACAGAGTCATGTAAACCCCAACTTAAGTTATGATTTAATTGAAGATCTTAAAACGTTAAGGGCTAACATTTCTGTTTGTGAGTTATTGAAATTTCCGTTTCTTCTATAAAAAATGTTACAGAATATCGCAGAGAATAGAAAAAATGGTAATTCAAGGAGTAACAAGGTTGTTCAGAACAAAGTTCCTCAGAACACTTCTGCTAAAAGTAATCGTGATCCTCATGATAAAGGAATCCTTCCTGTAAATAATGTAAATAATGTAACAAATGTAGATAAATTAGCTTTAGAAACTGCGAGTAAAAAGCCACAAGCATCCACCCTTAGTACTCGCCGAAATGTACCTCCATTTTTGTTAACTTTTGAAATCTTTAATAGAAACGTGCACAATTGTATGGTAGACTCATGAGCGTCATCCAATGTGATGCCATGGTCTGTATGTGAGAAGATTAACCCTGAAGTCGAACCATCCACTTTAAAAATCATCCAACTTGATCGAACCAGTGTTAAAGTTGTAGGCGAATTAAGGAATGTGCTTATAAGATTATCGTCTAACCCCAAGGTTCATCAAGTAATTGATATTATTGTTGTGGATATTCCAAAAGTGTATGGTCTGTTTTTAAGCAGGGACTGGTCGGAGCAGCTACACGGCTATTTCGCGACAGATTGGTCTCACCTGTGGCTTCCAAAGAACGGAAATCCCAACAAGATCAAGGTAAATCATGAACGATACCTTAAGTTCACGGTCATAGATCTGAACGATCTCAATGAGCCATTTACACCTTCTTCCGATTCACCCAAAATACAAGGGATGGATACCTTTTTTGGCAATTTCATGGCTGAGACTTCAGCTATCACCAACTCAGAACAACAGTCCGAGATTGTAGCATATGTGCAGCCACCGGCTTCTACGCAATGGTCTCATGCACTCAATAAAAATCAAATTTGGTCTCTTTATTTTGACGGATCAAAGTCCAAAGAATGAGCTGGTGCAGGTTGCGTTATTATTGATCCCTCAGGTAACAAAACCTTGATTGCATGTAGGCTAGAATTTGAATGTACTAATAACATAGCAGAATATGAGGCTTTACTGTAGGGCCTCAGAAAATCTTTAGATATGAAGATTCAAAATTTGGTTGTCTTTGGCGATTCCGAAATCGTGGTTAGACAGGTAAGAGATTCTATCCACTGTTTGTCTCCGCATCTTAAAATCTACCAATCCAAGGTATGGAATTTAATGAATAATTTTTTTTCTTTCAATATAAATTCTATTCCTAGATTGAATAATTCTGAAGCTAATCTATTAGCTAACGTAGCTTCCAAACTCTTTCCTGCAGAAGGCTTGTCCCTCGATGCATTCTCCGTCGAACTGTTGTTCAGGCCATCCGTTCCCGACAACATCACGAATAGGAGAGTCTTCGACGATGATCAACATATTATCAGCTTCCTGCATATGGAAGAAACTTTTCAAGGCGCGGTGATAGATGAATGCACTCACGACGACAATTTGCATGATTTCACGGTAATACCAGATCCGAGAACTCTTGAATATTCATCGGACATGGTAAATTCGATCCCTAAGTCTGTAGTTGGATTAGAGAAATTTTATGATCTTCAAGATAAATTCAAAAAATCGGTCAACTGCAAAACCAATAGTTCCTCTTTATCATATGATAAAGTAAACTTAGGAACTAATGACAATCCACAGTGCATTAATTTAGGGGTAGGGTGTTCTGAACTAGAAAAAGGCACATTTATTAAATTGTTTAAAGAATTTAAAGATGTTTTTGCGTGGACGTATGATGACCTTAAAACTTTCGACCCCAACATCATACAACACGTCATTCCTATAAAACCCCAAACCTTACCCTTTCAACAAAAATTAAGAAAAATGCACCCTAAGCTCGAACCGACCATCAAAAAAGAATTAAATAAACTCCTAAATGCTAAGATAATTTTCCCAGTTAGGCACACTCAATGGGTTTCTAACCTTGTCCCTGTCCGGAAGAAAAGTGGGGAAATTCGACTATGCGTCAATTTTCGAAACCTTAATAGAGCGTCTGATAAAGACAACTATCCTGTCCCACCCATGGAACAAATCCTACAACAGGTATCTGGTTCTGAGAGGCTATATTTATTGGATGGTTTCTCAGGGTACAACCAAGTCCTGATGTCTCCTCCGGACCAACTTAAAACTACCTTCCGCACTCCATGGGGCACCTATTCTTATTGAAAAATGCCCTTTGGATTGATTAATGTCGGTGCCACTTTCCAGAGAGCGATGATCATCTCTTTATGAGGCTTAATCAATCAATCCGTCATAGTTTACTTAGATGATGTTACTGTATTTTTGAAAAACAAAACCGATCATCTAGCTCATTTAAGAGTCGTTCTACAGCGATGTTGTAAATACGACATTTCCTTGAATCCTAAAAAATACATCTTTGCAGTAGAGCAAGGTAAACTCTTAGGATTTATTGTGTTAAGCAAAGGGATGATTATCGACCCCGAAAGGACTCAAGTCATCTCGAAACTTCCCCCTCTGACATCCAAAAACTCTATGCAGTCTTTCTTAGGCCAGATAAACTTTGTTAGGAGATTCGTCCCTAGTTTCTCTGAAATGGTCAAACCTTTACAGAACCTAATTAAGAAAGACGCACAATATCACTGGGGACCCTTAGAGAACCAAGTGTTTAATGTAATAAAAAAGGCCATAATAGACGCTCCTTCTCTCATGAGCCCCGACTTTTCCCAAGACTTCACGCTCTACACTTTTGCTTCTGACCTCTCCTACGTTGTCGTCCTTAATCAAAAGAATGCGGAAAATAATGAAGTACCCATTGCCTTTATGATCTCTTCTTTCAAAGGCGCTGAACTTAATTACCCAATGGTAGATCAGCAAGCCTACGTTGTTTTCAAATCAGTCAAGCATTTCCGGTCTTATCTTTTTAAATCTAGGACGAAAGTTATTGTCCCTTATCCAACCATCAGGAACCTGTTAGTGAAAAAAGAACTAGGTGAAAAGAGGGCTAACTGGGTTACCTCCTTACAGAAGTACGACATAGAAATTACCCTAGCTCAGATAGTGAGAGGCCAAGGGTTATGCAAGTTAGTTGCTGATTCAGCAATAGGACATCAAGAGGAGGATGATAGGTCAAACCTAGGACAACACAATCAAAATGCAATCTGTTGTGCACAAAACTTTGTCAATCCGTGGTATGACAATATAAAACTCTTTCTTGAACATGGGTCAACCCCTCGTCACCTGGATCCCACTAAAAAAAGAGCATTAAGATTAAAATCTGCCTCCTTTCATTTGGTTAATAGTATTCTGTTTCGTCAAAATTTTGATGGCGTACTGATGCACTGTCTTAAGAAAGACAAAGCAGAAAAAGTCTTGCTAGAGTTGCATGCAGGAGAAGATGGTGGGCATTTTGGTGGTGATACCACTACCCATAAAGTTTTGAGAGCTGGTTATTACTGGCCCACACTTTTTAGAGATTTCCATGCCTTGTGCCGTAAGTGTATTATTTGTCAAAAAGCATCAGGGTGGTTACAGAAACTAGCCTTTCCTTTGCAGCCTGTTTCAATAGACTCTCCTTTTCAGCAATGGGGCCTTGATATTATAGGTCCAATCAATCCACCATCCTCACAACAACATAATTTTATCGTAACAACCATAGATTATTTCACCAGGTGGTTTGAAGCTGCCGCATTAAGAACTCTGAATACCCGTCAGGTAATTGCCTTTCTAAATTCGAATATTATCACTCGTTTTGGTATCCCTGACTGTTTAGTATTCGATAATGCTTCTTATTTTTCTTCTCTTGAGATGAGTGATTTCTCTTTAGAAAAAGGAATTAAATTGAAGTATTCTACCAGTTACTACCCCCAGGGCAATGGATTGGCAGAATCAACAAATAAGAATTTGATTAAAATTATCAAGAGAACGGTAGCTAAAAATCACAAAAACTGGCACAATGCATTGTTAAATGCAATTTGGGATGATAGGGTAACACCAAAAACTGTTGTAGGTAACTCTCCCTTTTTTCTCGTCTATGGCAGAGAAACAATTCTGCCACCACACATTCTTCTTCCCTCACTACAGCTATCGCAGAAAATACAAGAAGAAGATTGCCCCCCTTTGGAAAAATGGATTAACGCTTTAATGAAACTAGAAGAGGTATGAGCTCAAGCTATGCATAAGTTAGATCAGCATCAACTAGTGGTCAAAAGCTGGTTTGATTCCAACTCTGCCTCTGATAGGGACTTCGAAGTGGGTGACCTTGTCTTGAAATGGGAGAAACCGCATGAAGGGAAGGGAGAGCACACGAAATTTCAAAACTTATGGCTTGGACCGTTTTTAATTGTTGAGAAATTGGGTCCCAGCTCTTTTCGATTGCAGAATCTAGAGGAGCAGCCTGACACCTATCCAGTGAATGGCCAAGCTTTGAAAAGATATTTCACTTGATGACAACCCTTTGTATACTATGTACATATTTTTCTTTTGTCTTCTTTCCTTTTACTGTTTTGGCTTTGGATTTTTTTCCTTTCCGCTTATTAGTTTTGCTTTTGGAAATACACATACCTAGATTTTGGAACTATTCAGACAAGGAAAATAGAAAATTCTTTCACTGATATGACCACTGAAAAATTGTCTAAACATCAATTATATACTTCTGAAATTTACATCTTTGTTGGCAAATAATGTTGTTTGAAAGAAGTTAACTGATTTTGATCTGTGAGTAAAGCCTGTCACGATCATCCATTATCTTTTTACGATGTCCCTGTTCCTTAAAGGAATGACTTAGAAGATGTCTCCCTGCCTTAGAAAGTTGGTTCGGTAAATAGACCATCTCTGGATCTTAATGAAGGACAATTCTAAATTTTTTTGTTGAGGTATGTAAAATATATATATATCATAATTTTCAGCGTCACCCCACTCGATTATATATCTTTAAAAAACAAAATAAATCATTAAAAGAGCTATGGAAAGTGCTTGTAAACCCATCGGGATGCTGAACAGGTCTGCTGGCAGCGGGTAAATGCATGCATGATGCCAAGACAACTTTGTCGAGGTACTGAATAGGCCCAATGGAAGCGAAGCAATGTCGGGTATATGAAAATTCGTAAATATGAAACCTCTGACCTTGAAATGTCCTTTATTCTAATCTGGAACTTCTTGGTAGGATACATACATCGGAGTGGGTTGAATGGCAACCCTGTCGAGCCTATGGACACTTGCTGGCAGTAGTGGCCCTGTCAACAGTATTGGAGATTTTATCTTTAATATCGTGGCTCGCTTGTCTTAAGATTGCTATCAGTTTTCATCCTTTAAACACTGCTGGAATATTCGATTAATGATGATGTTTAAACGATTTTCTGGTTGTTTTTGAGTTTGAATTATTCTTGTTAGCACAATCTGAATTTGTTCTTTTGGCAGAGATAATTGCTTCTACTAGTGTGTCACCATTGTTGGTAGCCATTTCAAATTTTTATCCTATCTTTATAAGCTTCCCACACAAGTGTTTTGGAACCCTTGATTTTCATCTCAATCTTCGAATAAAACAACACTATTATTTCACGCATTTGCACACCTGCCTTTGTTCTCGTTTTCACAACTGCAAGCGTGAAAACTTTGATTTCGAAGTCACATTAAAATCGTCACTGGATTATTTTGGTCACTCTTGTCTATGTGTTCATTGCATTTCCAATTCATTTATGGTCACACAATTGACAAGACACCAAGACCTTACCCATTTGACATTTTTTGTTGTTAATATGATTTCATGAGACTGTGATGGTGTTCTAATGAGTGTGATTCAGTCTTTCATTCAATAGTGGTTTGATTTATTTTGATCGAATCCAATGGTCTCATAACAACACATTAATATGGTGATTAGACCCTTAATTCAATAGTGTCATACAATGTGTAAGTTCTATGGTCAATTTCTTATTCGAAACATTGTTTTGATTTTGAAAAAACCATGCAAACGCTATGCTTGTGCAAACATTGTGCTCAACTTACCATAGTTTTCGTTAATGGTTTGGATGGATTTACTTTTAACACATTACAATAAAAATTTGAGTCACCATGTGTGCCATCGGTTGTACATTTGGATGTGACTGTTTTGCATGGGATGATCTAGTTCCACCACCCTCGCACACTCGGGTGTTAATGCTTGCTTTCTATCCCACGTTACCTCTGTTGGTTTTCGGGGAAGCCTGTGAGCTATCGGTCCAGTGTATACTCTATTCAAACCCTTGACCATTCACCCTGCTCGCTGTGTATTCCCTTCTATGGCACCTATGGTGCGCATAGAACCAAATGGTATCCAAACTCTGTTGCTATTCGATAATGCTTGGGAGGATTTGGAAAATGGTGGCTGGATGGTGTTTATCCAAACGTTTGAGGGTTTCAACCTTTCGGTTGCCCAACAATTCGCCCTCACCTTCGATGGATGCAGGACTAAGGTCGGAGACATACAACTCGAGCTCAATGAGGAATTCTTAAGCTCAGCTACAGGACTACCAGCTACAGGGAAAAGGTGGTTTAAAAATTCCAAAGTAGATGAGGTGCCGTGGCCGCTATTATTCACATCGAGAAAGATTGTTAGCTGTGATAGAGATATGCCTATCACTACCCTCAAACCCAGGTGGCACGATCTTTTGGAAATTGTTAAGAAGTTTGTGACCTGCGAAGGTCGTTATAGGCTACCCTATGAATATGCCACATTATCTTTTGCATAATCTGTACAAGATGTCCAAAATATTCAAGCGAGAGAAGGTTGATAGCAGGATTTTTCATCACTGCTTGATTAAACTCATTATCATCCACCATTTGAGCCTTCATGGTGACTGTTGGAAAGCCTTCCTATCTAGGAATGACTTTGCCACTCCCGAGTCTGTCTAAGTGGACAAGGTTGTGGTTACTGAAACTCTGGTTGGACCAGTCGTGCCATTTCATATCCTTCTACCCCTTGTCAAACCCTCGGATTTCCCTAACATGGACCTACCCGATACGGTGGCCGACCCGTATGCTAAAGAAAATACTAAGGCCATCAAGAGGCATGTGAGTAAAAAAGAAAGAAGTGATACTACTATCAACAGTAAGGGAAAGAAAAATGCCCGATGGATATCGAGATGTGCTAGGAACAAACCCAAGCCAAACGTTGACCAGAAGCCAATAGTGTTGAGTGAGGACTCAGACTCCAAAATTGAATGTTTCTTGACTAAGGAATACCCCTATTCTCATGGTTTGTGCTCTATGGAACCCTATGACTATGTCTCTAACTTACCTTCGTGCCTCAAAAACGATCCTAAATTTTCGGGAACTAAGCTTCACAATGAAACCCCTGGTAAATTGAAAGAACCCTCGCCTGTGATGCCAAAGCCTGATCAATCGCCATGTACTCAATGTAATGCCTAGCTTGAACATTATTACACCGACATTCCCCTGTTGCAATCAAAGATCAAATCGTTAGAGGAACAGGTGATAGTCTTGTCAAAGGAGAACGACAGGCTACAGGCCAACGAGAAGAAACAAAAAACCACCGGTTCAATTTTCTTCAAAAATGTCGAAGCAGCAACGGCCTTTGTCAATTCAAAATTATCATGACCGAGTTGTTTTCTTACATCCCAGGTATGTATTTCAACATCGATTTTGCTTTATGAATTTGTTTGAATTAATATAACTGATTGGGTTTGCTTCCAATTAGCTCTGTTTGTTTTTAATAGATTCAAAACAATTCTATTGACTTTGAATTATTAGAAATGATTTCATTATGAATCATGTATGGAAGATTTGTTTTGCTAAACTCGGACACAACTATGATTTAGTTAATGCGATATTATTTTTCTCAGATTAGTATAAACGATTGATTGTTTTTTAGTCGGTTTGAATTAGGGTAGTCGATTGGGTTTGTTTTCATTTAGTTTCATTCGAACAGATTTAAGGAATGATTTTGTTTGGTTTCCTTTTTAGATTATGATCGCATTCGATCTATACAAAATATTTGTTTGTTAAACTCAGACACATCTATGTTTTGGATTGATACGATTTTCTTGTTTTTGGATTGTGTCGGCTCTGAGTTAGTTCAATTTATTTCTTATGGTTTGATCCTGAAACAATGTTGTATGCCCTCAATTAGCATGGTCGTTTGTATATGCGTTGAAGATTGATTTGATGTAGTTCTATTAGTTGTAAACTAAAAAAATGATCCTGTTAGTTTCGTTTTGATTCAACAACGATTTTGTTAAGTGCTGAGTTGACATAAACTATTGCATGAATGATTTGTTTGATCGGTTACAGTTTGTGTCAATTGAAATTGATTCATGAAAATGATTTCAGTGGTTTCAAATTGTCTAAGCAATTTTGTCTGCCCCGAATTGGTAATAACAAGTGTTGAATAGATTGCATGTATCGTTGTTACCATTTGGTTGAACACAATTTCCATTTGTTTCAAATTGGCATAAAGATTTGGTTACTTCTTGCATGAGCGATTTGCTTTGTGTTGATTTAATAATTAAAGATTTGGTTTAATAATTCGAATATATTTATGTTAGTTTTGATAGATTTAAAATGATTATGTTTTCAAATTAGACCAGCTACAGAATCATGAGATTCTGTAGCTAGTATTAAAATTTAGATTTTTGTTATTTTTACAAATAAAATATTATCTAAACTTGTCTATTCTTGTCCACTTTCAGGTGTATACAAATTTCAATGACCAATTGGATATGCTGTGGCAGTTTAGGAGATACTTTTGTGATATAGTTTTATTATAGGTTATTAGTTTTAGTCAGGATAAGAGACTTGGGAGATTATTCCCAGATTTTTTGTAAACAGTGGTTGATAATTCCCACATGGATGTTTTACCCTGTGGTCTTTAAATACTTGTTATTTTTTGTAATGGACCCATCATCATCATGGTTGGGAGAACAGACTATGGATTTATGATAATACAAGCTTGGATGAAAGTGGATGTCTTGTAACAGCTTTAGATTTCAATATATCAAACTTTTATCTCAAGTTTTCTTCATATCAGTTTGCAATTAATTATCGACTACTTTAGCTATCGTAATTCATTGCAGGTCGATGTGATTTGGTTTATGTGTTATCCATATCTTATCTCTCTTATTTTAAAAGTACAACGTTTACTTTGTTTCAATTTAATGAATTAAAGGTTTACCTTCTTCATTAAATGAATCATTTTGTACAAATCGTTGCACATAGATTTATCTAAATGTGATGATTTGTAAATTATAATATTGTTGTAGTTTTTTATGTCTTGTTTGTCCTGTCATTTATATTTGAAGAGCACAACTACTTCCTGTTTACGAGAAGCTTGTGGAGAATCTGGTGCGGGTTTCCTCCCACCAAACAACTAAATCAACTATTGTATACAGGACAAACCTAAAGCGTTACTTCAGGTCAGTTTGTTATTTGTTATTTAATAGTTAATTTATTAGTGTTATTTAAGTAGTTTAGATAGATATATATATAGTTTAGATTTATAGTTAGGATTATTATTTAAACTCTTCAGCTTAGATAGTTTTCAGTTTATTTTTTCCTCATAAAATTATAAAAATCAAAAAACAATAGTTTTGTTGTCTTAGGGCAGTTTACAAATGATTTTTGCAAGTTTTCATTTAAATCTGTAATCTGTAAATATTGTATATTTGTAATTGGATCTAATTTTGTTGATAATTGAACATTTAATTTTATAGAATTATTGCTATATAGTATAGATAATAGACTGTATATATTTATTTCAGATTTGCTTATTAGTTTGCTTTAATTTTTTTTTTCTTTAGATTAGTTCCTTTAGTTAGTTTTCTTTCATTTTCCTAGGACTCAGATCGGCTAATGGAGCCGCTAAACCCGTCAGGGTGGATCATCCCAAACGACTTGGGTTATTTAGACAACCCCGAACTGGTTCCACTCTTCCAGTTGGCGAGCGTTCATTTTCGCCCGTCAACATGATCCTAAATCAAAGTTCATGTAGCATATGATAAATAATATTTTTTAAATTATATGTGTTTTTTAAATCAAATATTGGTACCAACAGAAGGGCTACCATACTAAGGCTAAATATAACAAGGAGGTATAAAAAAAATTGTGAAAAAATATGACTGTGACTATTTGGCGAAAACAAGGGATTATTTTATTTGAAAAGAAGTATTTGGTGGAGTAATTAATTATAAAATTTTGGAATTAGAAACAAACTTAGGGGTATATGTGCTATGCCAAAATTTTAATGAGTGAACCACATGTGGTTCTATTTTTCCATCTTTTTGGGAATTAGCTTTATTGGATAATAGAATATGGGTATAAGCTTAATTTGGGGATGGATCCTTGGATGGGATGTCTTGGACATCATCAACTCGCTAAAAAACTGTTAAATACAACATGGCTCGAAGAAGCCTTCGACTTTAGGATTGGAGGGCCTACATGTTGATCAATTGAAGGATTACACTTAAAGGTTGTCTTAGGGATCTATCAAATTGACCATAGAGGATAAATCCTTAGTATTATCTAAAAAATACTTCAATGTGACAATTTACTACAAGCTTAGGCTATAAGGCTATGTTCAATGATGGAGCAAGGGTAGTACTTTAGTGGTGGAGAAAAATATAGGAAAGAAAAACACCAAAAACATCGAGAATATTTATGTGGTTGTCCTTAGCAAATAAAGCACTGACTTGAGAGGTTTTAAAATAGAAGGAAAGGAAAGACCCTCATATGTACATTCTTCACAAAAGATAAGGGAAAACTATTGATATTCTCTACTCCATTGTTCTTTCACATTTCATCAAAGAGATATGGGGTTCTATTGTTCCCTTTAGTGATGGATAAGGTACTTTGTAGGAGACTTCTCTACTACACTGTTTGAATAAATGCTTAGAGAATAGAACCCTTAAAGAGTATAGGTCTATACATTTGTTTTTCTCTTGCATTATTTTATTAAGTCTATACATTTGTTTTCCTCTTGCATTATTTAGATAGCTAGGAACCTATACATATTTGATTATACATTTGTTTTCCTCTTGCATTATTTAGATAGC
>ML794394.1:265716-288769 GCA_009831015.1 Picea engelmannii
CTCCCATTTATTCTGGTGCTTAAATTTCTGCTCAATTTTAACAGCATATAGATAGGCAGCACCGAGTGATGAGATGTCCAAAAAATCCATTTCAGTTGGGATGTATTTGTGTAGAGCCCCACGGTATTTCAGAACCAAATGTCGTTCGGAGTCTTTGATACCCAGCTTGGTGCGCAAGGTATGGAAGCTATTGGTGAACTCCGGAACTGATTGGCCCCTCTCTTGTCGCAGTGTGGTCCATCTCATATACTGGTCCTCATAGTTGCCAATAGGACCTAATATTGTTCCTTTACCGCATCCACAAAAAAATCCCAAGTGGGATTGGCCCCATATATTCCAGACTCCTCTGTGGAACTTTCCTCCCAGTAATTTTCCCACCAATGTTTGACATGAGGGAGAGCTTTAAGTAGTGCGAAGGTGATCTTTTCTTTGTCGGAAAAATTATGAACAGAGAAATAACCTTCTAGCAGAGTTAACCATTTTTCTAGGGCTTCTGCATCTATCTGTCCTTCAAATACAGGAATATCAAAATTAACTTGTACCTTGAAAGGTGAGGTGCCTCCAAAGTGATCGCTTGATGAATATTCACCTGATGATATTGGTAGGCATTTAAGGATGTGGGAAAAATTCTCCATCATTTCGTCCCTCTGTCGCGTGAGAGCTTGCTCAAGCAACAGATTTATAGGATCGTCTGCTCCGTCGATTTTCTTTTCTTCCGCCATTGAGGGTTTCTTGGGTGTGCGAGAGTGATTGTCTTCAAGAGAGACAAGCTCGAGATGCAACTTGCTATACTCGGACCTCGTCGGGGACATGCATTGAAAAAACGATCAAGAGCAGCCTGCTTTGATACCACTAATCCAGATTATTTTCGGCACGAAATGAGAGCAAAGATATAATAAGGAAATGCACAGAGATATCACAGATATTCAATAATATAAAATAAATGTATCAGATATGAAACCATAAACACAGATATACAGTAATACACGATTTCTATTAATGAAAGAAATGTACAACAACTGTACAAATACAGAGTGAAAGACTTGCCAAAATGGTGGCAGCTTATCTCTGAGAAGAGATGTGACGGCTACTCGCATTTGCAAGAAGATGATTACAATGAGGATCTAAAGGCCCTTTTACAATAAACAAGAATGCCAAAAGTCCTGGACATCCCAAAACCTAACCCTAGGAGATGAAGCGCCAAAAGTCATGTGGGCCCCGTTTGGGTAAGTGAGTACATCAACTTCCCGGGGTCGTAACTTTTGCATACGATCTTTGTTTGAGGCGTGTGATAGCTCGTTGGAAAGGTATCGTTGAGGAGATTCATTTTGGGGGCTCAATCATGCCTTCAACTATAATTGAGAACCTCGATCTCAAAAAACCTTCATTTGGACCCTCAAAATGGCCCCAGAAGTTAAAACCTGCTAAAAATAGTAAATTGCCAAAATTGCCAGAAACATGTTTTGGGCTAGTTGGAGAAGGTGGGTGGCCACCGATATCCACCTGGATCATAAATCCATTTCTCCATTAAGCGAGAGTGTTGGAGAATAATGTATACATTCCATAGTTAGGAAATTGTTAGAAGAAATTACTATTGTAACCTTTGAGTGGTTTTTAGATCCACAGATTTAGGAGGTTGTTAGAGGCTATCCTAACCTATATATTTGTATGCAATTTATCAAATTGAATCTAAAGTGTGGGAGCATAGTCTCACTCTGTGAGCCCTTGTGGCCTCACTGTTATTCTGTGAGAATTGATCTATGTTTTAAAATGTTAATTATAAACATTCTCAAAACTCACTAACTTTCTTTGACATGATCTTCATCAGCATTGACATCCACTTTGAACATTCAAGTTTCCTCTCTTTTCTTATCCATACATTGTTTGTTCCCATTTCATTCATTTAAAACATAACCTCTTTTGACCATTGTTGACAAACTTGCCAGACTCACCTTGTCGGAGCTTCTGCGATAAAATTTTTCAAGTAATAAACCACTCTATGGACCTACAATGCTTTCTCTATCCGTCAGTTTCTAGGAAGGTGGTCTCGATAGTTTGATCATACAACTTGACCTCTTAAACACACATACAAGCACACAAAGTATAACTGATAACTGTTGTTCTTGAAGCCTGAAGCACAACAAGACCCACTAACATATAACAAATTGTAAACATAATCAAATTAGAGATGTGTTATCAACATAGAATATCATGAGAACCAAGGTAGTTTATTGTGTAATTGGTTCTGCATCACTACATTTCAACAATAACACACTAACAAACCAAAATTAGGTTCTCTGCATGATAATCAATAGCAATCTTCATTCTCCCACTGTACCATCCTCGTCATCAATGTTAGGTGGGGTTTTAATCTCTTTAGTTGTTTGCATAAGATCTCTTCCACTGCGGCCTGCAAAATACCTATGCATCACTACATTCTATCATTACATTACAAGCATATGAGGATGATGGGCTATCTTTACTTAGAACGAATGTGTTCCTTCACATGTACACTGGAAATATTGTTGCGCATTCACTGAGAATGTTGATGTTCCCAACGATCTCCATGTCACGATAAAAATGAAGTTACCACAGTAAATGAATGTTGCGATCTCCTTATCAGTGCAATGAATTGAATAAAACCTCCTCGATCCGCCAATCCTTCAGTGCATCCAATTTTAACATTCAACATTTAATTTTTCGAATGACATACATTATCTAACACAAAAAGGGAAATTTTTGTGACAAAATGGAGTAAGCTAACTCGAGAGCAAACAAACCCGATTTTCAGTAAACAAAATGGGTCTGAAACCAACCATATTTTTAGGGGTAGTCTGAGTTTCACATGGATCAAAGTTCCATGCATTTCAAAACCTTACCCCAGGGGTTTTGCCCCATTTTAAACCAACTTAGATGCTCAGAAAATTGACCAGAATTCTGGATTGTCCAGAAATTTGAAATCGCACCATCGGAAAACCTGTAAAAAAAGTAACTCGGGAGGGGAGATTTCTCCCAAGTTATCCCACTCCCTCACAAAATAGGAATGACACATTTTTCCCACTCTTTCATTGTGTGCTTCCTCGGACATCTCACATAAATGGTGGTCAATCTGGTATACAAGTAAGAGAGAATGCATTTTCTACAGTAACAACACACAAAGTTCTTCACACTTAAACACGCAAACACTAGGAAACTCAAATAACAAACTATTTTACACTCATCTTTAGGGCACTCACATAACAAACTATTTTACTCTCATCTTTCTGATCCCTCCCTTAAGGGAGTTAACCGAGAGCACTCATATCATAATGGAAAATTCGTATGCATGGAAGGAATGCAAAACACACCTCAATATCTTCATTACTGGAAAATCAATTACATTTATAATGAGAAAATAACTTCAGCGGAATCCGTTAAAATGGATCTGGAACCACTTAGTTTCTAAATAAATCTACCAAGTAACATTACTCTACCTAATCATGGAATTTCGTCATTATTCTCCAACATGAATTCAAACCAACTACTAAAATCTCTGGGTTGCTAAATGTTTTAAATAATAAAAATTAATCATTAAGAAATTATGATTCACTAAGAAAATGCCATAAAATTTGAAAAAACTTGTCTTTCAAAATGATATTTGTATCATTATCTTAATGTCCATAATTACGTTTAAAATAACTAAATAAAATATTTGATTAAAATTGTTCATTCTTAACTTTTAATCCATAATCTAATGATTCCCTAAACCATTAATTTCAAGTTACTACTTAATTAATTATTAATCCCTAATCCACTAATTATTAACCCCTAATTCACTAATTCTTAACCCCTAATCTATTGGACCCCTCAAGTATTGACCAAAATTCATGAGTACTTAACTTTCTAACTCAGAATACTATTTTATATTTTTATGACTCACATAATCAAACCAATATCTAGATTTGATACCAAATGAAAGGAAACAGAGGTGTGGAATACACTTCCTATATGGCATTGTCCAATTGTTCGACGAAATGGTTTTTTAGCAGGAATCGAACAATAACCATTTCCACGAAATCACTATTTTTTATTTTTTAAAATCCATTTCTGAATGCAGAAATGGATTCAACATTCTAAAAAACCCAAGAAGAATAGACTACGACCTTCCTATATTAATCAACCAAAGAATAATGCATTGATAAACAACATAGAAGCATACAACCATAAGTCAACCATTTCATGGGGAAAACCCTTTTTAGAGAAAAACACTTAACAACTAAATGGTTACAATACATTATAGACTCTTGTGCTCTCAACAAGTGTTCAGGCATACCATAAGTATTCCATAGAAAATCAGTCTCCTTTCCTCCAACCCTAGCATTGAACAAGTGCCCTAAAACTCACTCTATTTCCATTCAATCCTAACAATAAATAATAACAAAACCATGTAGCCTATAGATTATGAAAGAGAAAAGTGTTATTGATGATTTGTTGAATGAAAATGAAACCCTACTTGGAACAATAATCCAAGTGGAAGTTAAACAAGAAGATCTGACATTCTTTATTGCTAAAGAATATGATGAACAAGAAAGCCTCACTAAGGAGGTTGAATTTATAGATAAAGAACATGTAGTCTTGCACTTGGTCAAAGTGCCAGATAATGTTGATGAAGAATTAAAATTTATTGAAAAGTTATATTGTGATGAATGCAAAAAAACAATAGATTATGATGCAGATATTAAATTCTTTGAAAAATGGATAAACAAACCAGATTATGATGAATAATGCATGGTCATTGAAGAAGATGAAAATTGCATTACAGATACATAAATTGAGTCAATTTATGATGAAAACCTAATGGATATTGGAGAAGAAGATGTTGAAATTGAAGAATTTTTTATGAAGTGGAGCCCAGAAGAAATCAAGTTCTTTTATGAACTTATGTTGCAGAAAAATGATAATCAAAATATCAATAGTAAATAGAAAACAACAAACAATTCTATGTGGCAACAGTTCACATACAAACAGTTTTTCGAAGAAAAAATTGAAGAGGACAAGCATGGACAATCTGAAATAATTTCCAGATTGATGAAAAACACCAACAACAAGATTAAGAATAAGAATCTGAAACATGGAATTTTCAGCAAAAGAGGAAGGCTTAAATTGAAAATGCATAGAGGGTTCATAATCTAGAAAAGGAGGAAGAGAAAAACTCACTCATGCAAGGAGTTAAAACAAATTTTAAGGTTTTGTTTGAATTGTCCTTTATAATGTTTGTAAGACTAGATGAGACTAAGACCGATAGGAATGTTATGTATTTTTATTGTATTAAATTCATTTCTCCATTAAGTGGGAGTGTTGAAGAATAATGGTGAAATGCCATAGTTAGGAAATTGTTAGAAATAATTACTATTGTAAGCTTTGAGTGGTTTTCAAATCCACACATTTAGGAGGTTGTTAGAGGCTATCATAACATATATATTTGTTTTGAATTTATCAAATTGAATATAGAGTGTGTGAGCATAGTCTTACTTTGCGAGCCCTTGTGGCCTCGCTGTTATTCTGTGAGAATTGATCTATGTTTTAAAATGTTAATTATAAACATTCTCAAAAATCACTACCTTTTTTTGACATGATATTCATTAGCATTTACATCCACTATGAACTTCTAGGTTTCCACTTTTTTCTTTTCCACACATTGGTTCTTCCCATTTCATTCATTTAAAACATAACTTCTTCTGACCATTCTTGACGAACTTGCCAGACTCAACTCGTCGGGGCTTCTGCGATAAAACTTGTCAAGTAATAAACCACTTTATGGACCTAACACACTTTTGCTATCCGTCAGTTGCTAGGAAGGTGGTCTCGATACTTTGATCATACAACTTGACCTCTTAAACACACATACAAGATCACAAAACATAAATGATAATTGTTGTTCTTGAAGCCTAAAGCACAACAAGAACCACCAACATATAACAGACTATAAACATAATCAACTTAGAGATGTGTTCTCAAAACGGAATATCATGAGAACCATGGTAATCTATTGTGTAATTGGTTCTGCATCGATACATTTGAACAATAACACACTAGCAAACCAAAATTAGGTTCTTCGCATGACAATCAAAACCAATCTTTGTTCTCCCATTATACCATCCTCGTCCTCAATATGAGGTGGGGTTTGAATCTCTTTAGTTGTTTGCACAATATCTCTTCTACTGTAGCCTACGAACTACCTCTGCATCACTACAGTCTATCATTACATTACAAGCATATGAGGTTGATGGGATACCTTTACTCAGAATGAATTTGTGCCTTCACATGTACAATGGAAATATTATTGCACATTCACTGAGAATGTTGATTTTCCCAACAATATCCATGTCAAGATAAAAATGCAGTTACCATAGTAAATGAATGTTGAAATCTCCTTATCAACGCAATGAATTGAAGAAAACCTCCACGATCCGTCGATCCTTCAATGCATCCATTTTAACATTCAACATTCAATTTCTCTAAAGACATACATTATCTTACACACAAAGGGAAATTTCTCTCACAAAATGGAGTAAGCTAACTCGGGATAAAATAGACCCGTTTTTCAGGAAAAAAAATGGGCCTCGATCCAACTAGATTTTCAGGGGTAGTTTGATTTTCGCATGGATCAAAGTTCCATGCATTTCAAAAACTCACCCCAAGTGTTTTGCCCCATTTCGAACCAACCGAGATGCTAAAAAAATCGACTAGAATTCTGGATTTGCCGGAATTATAAAACTGCACCGCCAGAAAACCTTCCAAAAAAGTAACTCGAGAGCAAAGATTGCTCCCGCGTTATCCCACCCCCTCACAAAATAGGCATCATGCATTTTTCCCACACTTCCATTGCATGCTTCCTTAGACAGCTCACATAAATGGTGGTCAATCTGATATACAGGCACCAGAGAATGAATTTTCTACAGTAACAACACACAAAGTTCTTCACACTGAAACAAACAAACACAAAAACACTCAAATAACAAACTATTTTACTCTCATCTTTAAGACACTCACATAACAAACTATTTTACTCTCATCTTTTTAATCCCTCCCTTAAGGGATTTAACCAAAAGCACTCAGCTCTAATACCATAATGGAAAATTCTTATGCACATAAAGAATGAGCAACACAACACACTATCTTCATTACTCTCAAATCAATTACATTTATAATGAGAAAGAAACTTCAACAGACTCTGGGAACCACTTAACCACTTAGTTTTTCAATAAATCTACAAGTAACACTACTCTACCTAATCATGGCATTTGCCCATTATTCTCCAACACTAATTAAGACCAAATACTAAAATCTTTTGGTTCCTAAATGTTTTAATTAATAACAAATAATCATTAAGAAATTATGACGCAGTAAGAAAAGGCCATAAAATTTTAAAAACCTTATCTTTCAAAATGATATTCGTATCGTTATATTAATGTCTATAATTACCTTTAAAATAGCTAAATGCCATCTTTGATTAAAATTGTTCATTCTTAACTTTTAATCGAGTATCTAATGATTCCCTAAACAATTAATTTCAAGTTACTAATTCATTAATTCTTAACCCCTAATTCACTAATTCTTAACCTCTAGTCTATTGGACACCTCAAGTATTGACCAAGATTCCTCAGTACTTAACTTTCTAACTCAAAATACTATTTTATGTTTTTATGACTCACATAATCAAACCAATCTCTAGCTTTGATACCAAATGCAAGGAAGTAGAGGTGTGGAATACATTTTGTATGACAATAAAAATTTCCATGAAATCACTATTTTTTGTTTTTTAAAATCCATTTCTGAATGCAGAAATGGATTTAGCATTCTGAAAAACCCAATAAACATAGACTACGGCCTTCCTATATTACTTAACCAAAGAATAATGCATTCAATAGCAATAATGAACAACATAGCAACATACAACCATAAGTCAACCATTTCATGGGGAAAACCGTTTTTAGAGAAAAACCCTCAACAACTAAATGGTTACAATACATTATAAGCTCTTGTTCTCAAGAAATGGTCAGGATTAACATAACGATTCCAGAGAAAATCAATCTCCTTTCCTCCAACACTAGAATTGAACAAGTGCCCTAAAACTCACTCTATTTCCCTTCAATCCTAACAATGAATAATAACAAAACCATGTAACATTTATGGTTTTTAAATTCTACATTCTTTGAACTACTAACAAGTAATTAACTCATTGATACTTAGCATTCATTCATGGTTTTAGAATTCTATATTCTTTAAATTACTAACAAGTAATTCACAAATAATTCATTCATTGTTGTTACTTAACATTTATTCCCTTTTAGTAATCTGCATTTATTCCTTGCTACATGTATTACTACTACTAAAAAATCATTACCTACTATATTACAGGACTGCATCCATACACAGCCTGTCGCAACAATTCCTTCCTCTACACTGCCCTTCCTTCACGAAGCAGGAAACATATTTGAGATATACTACAAGGTGGGATGGAACAACAACCACGACGATGCGCACTGCCTAGCCTAGATGCAAAAGCGTTAGGCATACGTGGTTCCTTAGGCTTCTTCTTCGCCCAAGGAAGCTTACATCAATTATTTGGATCTCGATCTGGTAAGTGCAGTCAATAAAACTTTCACGTCGAGTATGCCAAAACTTAGGGTAACAACTATTCCCTCCACAATTTCGATAGACTTGTGAAGGCCAAAACGGAATTTCATCCCCAAAACCTGTTCAGAAATTCTCAGAGCATTGCTCCAGAATGGATTGATTGATAATTCTCATTGGGTAATTACAAGCTTGATGAAACTCTAATCAACAATAAGGCTACAACAATGAGCCACTTCCCTATTTTTTTCATGACGAGTAATCAATCGATTCGAATTCTCGCAAACTGTGTCATTTCCTTGCCGCAACCTCTGACTGTGTCATTTCCTTCCCACTATCTACAATAAAAATACAACACAATGGTTTATTGTATGTGCGTATCACTAGATGTTTTATTTTTCATGATATTTGACGCCTCCAAACACTGATGTTATATGTAGTTCCAATGAATTATAAGCTATGTTTCAAAGCTTTTCCAGGAATAAGGAACTATCTCGTGCAAAATACTTCCTTAATTCTTGACAGATTTGACTTCACAAATAAGAAAGTAAATATTATTATATATAGAGGAGTTCATAAAATTAATAATATATTCAATGCAATTGTTTCTATAATAATTTAGAACAAGATATTTATACATAAAAAGAGGAAGGTAATATCCTCTTATTAGGAAGTTTTAATGCTAGGAGTGCAACTAACCAAACTATTCTTTTAAGCAAYGATTCCAACCATAATTTTTTATGGCTAATTTTTTTTTGTACTAAGTTGGTCAAGCTTTGTATCTCTCAAAACCTAATAATTTGCAATGGAGTAATGAAGTGGCGAGACTCCAACCAGATGACTTGGATTCATGAGCTAGGTAGYAGCGTTGTAAATTATGTGATATCCTATATCCCTGTTTCCAACCAAATAGTAATTTTTGAAGTTTTAAAATACTATGAACCCCACTCTCATAATAGACATTTAACCCTAACTCTAAACTTTGTCATGCAGAGGAGCTCAATTGAAGAGAATTCTAATAATGAAAGACAACTTCTCTTTGTAAAAAAGTAAATTTGACCTTTTCTTAAAGGATTTAAAAAGTGAAATACATCTCCTAACTTATAAGGACAACATTGAAGACTTCTATCATAATTTTACAACTACCCTTTCCACTTCTATTAACAAGGTCTCTTTCGAGGTCTCATGTAAATAGAATAATAGAACGACCAAGCCTTGGTATGATAAAGAATGTAAAATTGATAGGAAATTCATTAGGGATGATTCTAATGAGTTCTTAAAAATAGATAAGATCAATACCCACAAATCTCTAATTAAAAAAAAAGAAAAGAAGGTATTATATTAATAAAAGGCAAGAGTAAATTTCACAACTATCTAAGCTTGATCCTAAGAAGTTCTTGTGTCAAATTCTAATCTGCAATACTAAAAAAAATAATATGATCTTGTGTCAAATTCTAATCCTCAATACTAAAAAAAATAATATGAATAAGTTAAGGAATTGGAATTCCTACCTCAAATGTCTTTATGAGTTCGCTAATTCCATGGAAACCATTCTTATTGTCCCTACTGAGGATGAAGTTTTTTTGTTGGATGACATAGATTTTGGGGTTAAGTGACTTGCAAATGGGAAAGCTAAGGACATTGGAGGCTACCAAGATGAAATTTTTAAAATCAGAGGGCATATCTTCATCCCTCACATACACAAGCTCTTCAATTTAGCAGTCAAGTAGGACTTCCCTATACCCTGGATGCAAACCCCCATTGCTCCTATTTTTAAAAATGGGGATAGAAACATTGCCTCTAATTATAGGACCATTATGATTATCTCGATTTTAGCCAATATTTTAGCCTTGGGCTAGAAAGTCACAGTAAAAGAGCTAAAGGGAAAGCCGGGTTTAAAATATATCATTCAACTATGGACTATCTTGTTGCCTTTAGGATCATTGAAGAGGATTTATGTAATACAATAACCAATTGTTTTTGTTGTTTTGTTGACTTTAGAAAATCTTTTGACATGATTCCCATGAAAAACGTTTGGAATAGGTTGGAAGAGACAAAAGTGTCTTTCTAGTTGAGTGCTAATTCAATAACACTATATGAGAATGTTATTTCCGAGTTTAAGAAGACGAAGGGTTCTTCAAAAGAGATTAACTCCAGTATTGGAGTTAAGCAAGGTTTTCCCTTGTCCCGTACCATTTTTGGCATATACATTGACAAGTTAGAAAATTGCTAGGAAGAAGCAGGTTGCATCAACCCTACTCTCACTGGTATGGTCGTCAATCTTCTTATATATGATGATGATATCATTTTTATGGCGAGGAGTCCCCACGATCTTGAAAAGCAACTAAGAATCCTTAAGGATTTTTTGTCCAATATGGGTATCACTGTTAATACTGACAAGACTAAGGTCATGATCATTAAATACAATAAGATCACTTATGATACCATTGTATATGATAAAAACAACTTGGGGGAAGTTACTTAACAAAAATATATTGGAATCGATATTCTCCATAAGCTCGATTGAAATTATAACATTGAGAAAATGATTATTGGGGGATGGAAAGCTTGTTATGGGCTTCAAAACAGTTGTAAATCCATCGATCTTTGCATATGGGATAAGAATAAACTCCTCTTTGAGACTCTTGTTATGCTTGTTATTTTATATGGATGCAAATTGTGTGTTTGTGGTATCTCTCGGGAATCTTGGAGAAATATAGAGCCAATCAGAAAGAATTTTATAACGTATAATCTTAAAATTAAAGTAAATACACCCTTTCCCATCCTCTTAGACGAAAGCCTGTCCCCCATTGAGAGAAAAGCTATGACTATATACCTAATGTATAAAAATAAGTTAAACAACATGGAAGACAAGAGGATTCCTAAAATTTCTTCAAAATCGAGTCGTAACCACATTTGACTCAAGCGAGGATGGCATAAAGATGCCTAGGCTTGGCTAAGCTATTGGGGAATCATGTAAGACACCATTTTGTAGAATGAGGATACTATTAAAAATATCATTAAATCAAAAATTAAGGAGAAAATGTGGTGTGATAAAGAGTTGGAAAAAATAAAATCAAGGTATTATAAGAATGTAATCAACCCTAATCTAGAAGATAAAAATGATCTCTTTCTTTTGACACGTGTAAAGAAAAAAAAAATCATTACTAAGATAAAAACAAATTATCATGAGCTCCATAGTGAAACTAGGTGTTGGTCACTTCCTGAAACACCATGGGATGAAACAGTGTGTCACCTTTGTGAACTAAGAAGGTTGAATATGCAAAACACTTTATCTTCGATTGTCTAGCCTATACCCAGATTAGATCTCAATTTCAAAATATTTGTCACACTACCAACCTTCCTAACCTTTTAACTCAACAAAACTGTGGTGATCTTGGAAAGATTCTCGTAATGCTTTTCGAGCATAGAAACAAAATTATAAATAATTGCAAGTAATCCATTACCCTCTTAAGGTTTCATAGACCAACTCGGTCTCAATGGATGTCACTACAAGGAAAAGACCCTCTAGTGGAGGTTTTGGCAGAAGCCCCTATAAAAATAGCCCAAAAATTTGTTTATAGCAGAGGACACTAGGGAAGCCAAGCATGAGGAGGTTTTAGTGGATGGGTTTTTATGATGATTTTATAAATACCTAATGCACTGGTGCATTTTATACTACGAATGCATCGATTCTCTGAAAAATGGTGCACAATGGTAGGGTTATTTAAAAAAAAATAATACTACAGTGCACTACTTAAATGATGACGAATCAGTGCACACTATTGCTATAAAAATGACGTACTGTGCTAGGGTTATGTAAAAATAATAATAATATACCCCGGTGTGCTACTTAAATACTGACGCACCAACACAACGTTTCTATCAAAAAGGGCGACCCATGGTAGGGTTATTTTTAAAATAAATATACTCTGGTGTGCTACTTAAATACTCTTGCACTGGTGCACACCATTGCTCTAAAAAATGGTGTAATGTGGTAGTGTTAGTTTAAAAAAAAAATACTCCAGTGTGATACTTAAATATTGATGCACCATTGTGCATGGTTTCTCTCACATAGTTTCACCGGTGAGGCTATGTAAATATGGAGGCACCGGTGCACACAATTTCTCCCAAAAAATGGCATACCATGGTAGGGTTGTTTAAAAAAAATTATACTCCGGTGCACTACTTAAATATCGATGCCTCGGTGCGTACAATTGATGTCAAGCATAGTGCACCATGGTGGGATTATTTAAAAAAAAAAATACTTGGGTGTGCTACTTAAATATAGATGAATAGGTGCATCTAATAATCGAGTGCACTGTAATAGGGTTAAATAAATAAAAAAATTATGGCCATAAAATTCATTTTTATCCTTTTCAATGTTGTAGAGTTCTCAAGAACCATTGAATTTTTTTTCTTTTTGAATAAACCTATCATTGGTTCTTCCCTTTTTTTCCTTCCTTCCATCTCTTGTTCAATGCGTGGATTTCAAATTTTTCCAAACGATGGGAAAATTTGTATTTTTTTTTGGCTACGTGGAAATCATGCCTCCCCGACAAGGAAATGTGCAAGCAATGTCTTTATTTCTTTATAAATTAACATTTTAGTGGATTAAAACAAAAAAATTCAGTTATATTTCAACTATTTTCAAATAAAAAAAATTATGCGTGGTGTGTTCGAGTTGTTTGGCTCACACCACGGACGGTGTACTCTAAAAATTTACAGGGTGCACTGAAACACATTTTCCTAATTTTTTCAACGGTGTGTTTGCAAACTCTATGCACTGGTGCGTTATGTAACCATTAATACACCGGGGCGTAATTTTACCAAAGAACCGCTTAAAATAATATAGTTTATTTTTTGTGGTGTGTCAAAATAATGTAAACACATCGAGGCATTATGTTAAATGATGCACCACGTAAATCAGATAAATTATTTTATGCAGTGTATTGGTAAATGTATGCACTAATGCGTTAAGGATTATCAAATGAGCCATCGTAAAAAATTACAGCCTAAATGCCAAATTACTATAGTTCTCAATTTTTAAAAAATTGTTTGTGTGGTGTGTCATCTTTCCTGTAACTCACTAGTGCATGTCACAAAAATCTACACACCATAGTAATAGAAAAATTAAAATGATTTTATAGTGCTTTAGGATTTTAAGTTTTTATTATTTTAGGTGGTGCATCTATTAATATTAACGCATCGATGCAGTAAAGTTATACAATGCACCACATAAAATAATATAACAAATTTTATACGGTACATTATGTTACATGTATGCACCAGAAACAATTGTCACAAGTAAGGTACATACCATGGGTGGTGCTTGACTACTTTTGTGCCCACCGATAGTCAACTTTACTTTTTTTTGAAGAAATTTATTTTATCATATTTATAAATAGATTTCTCATTTACTATATTTTTTTTTATGTTTTATGTATGAGGTTGATGTATTTTTTATCTTAATCATTCAGATATGTCATAGGAGAGAGAAGCAACAGGAGCAAGATAAAAGGGTTGATCTGTACAATGTTGTACGAGATTGGGAGGTGAGGGAGAGGGAGAGAAATTTGTACCCTTGCCCTATTATTATAGTGACCCAAGTCCTCTTGAGGAATGTAGGTATTGTTAAGTACTATGAGGAGGCTACATACTTCATGAGGTACTCCAAGTTCTTGGTGCAGTTGATCCATTGATGGGATTCCCATCAACATAATTTTTGTGTCGGTCTGGATCAGTTGTACCATCCCACTGAGGAGGATATATACTTTATCACTGGACTATCTAGGAGAGGGGAGGATTTTCCCCAGTTCCCTCATATCACATTCGTTGTTGCAGCATAGATTCATCTCATGTACTATCAAAGATATATTGAGGTTGATGTATTTTCTCCAACTGATTTTTAGGTGTCTGGTGGAAAAATACAGATCATTTATTTTAGTGAATAGGAGGTTAGGTGCCTCTCACTATTAATGATGACCAATGAAAACTTTACCAGTGATGGGTGATGTAGGGGCATCACCTTCAAAGTCAAAGATGCAAGTGTGGAGGCAAATATATGACATCTCAACACGACATAATTTCAAATCCACATTTAACTCATAAGTAAATCAAGTTGTATAGATATTTTGGAAACAACATTTTTAAATATGTCGTGTTTGTAAAGTCATGTAGGACTGTAAGAAATTGCAGATATAGAGTGTTGGCTCTTATTTGGGAATAGTTGTTAGTTATTGTAATAGGACAAAGTAGGTAACCGCTATGAATTGATAGGATAGGTTACAGACAGGACAAAGAGAGATCGTAGAGCCAATCCTTAGATAGTTGTTGTTGTATTGTAATAGATACAGAGTAGAGACAGAATATAGTAGAGAATAAAGATGTTGGGAAGAACTGCAATACTATGTAATTGTTTCATGAATGAATAGAATAGACATAATTGTTCCAAATGCTTGGACTATGTTCATTTTGATGCGTGATTGAATGAATGTTATATTCTGTTATGTTCATTAGTTTGTTTTGTTCATGTATGATTGTTCAAGAGTTAATCATATGGGTTTGTGATGAAACTGGATAAGTTTCAATTGTTTCTGTTCTGAAACTCGTATGCAAGGTGTGCATCTCATACGCAAGAAGTGCATCGACAAAATCTCAGATTGACTTAGAGGAGTTCAGAGAGAAAAAAAGGGAACTTAGACTAGGTGCAAGGAGTTCACAGCGCCAAGGAGCGGGTAAGCATCAAAGAATCAGAACAGAGGAACGAAAGGAGTGCGGGAAGAATTTATTTTCAAGAAATCCTTCGAACTGAGTTATCGAAATCCTGAGAACGCAAGGAGTGCGTGGTAATTAGAAATATTCAAGGAGATCAAGCTCAGAAGAGATAGAACTTTCCAGAAGTGTAGATGAGGCCCAAGAGACATAATCGTAGGATGAGAAAATTTTGAGACCTTTGAACACTTAGAAAACCTTCTAAGTCGGAAGCTCAATAGGAGGAGTGACAATGGCCGTTGGATAACAACACAGAGGATCAACAACCATATAATCAAAGAAAGGTGCACGAGCCTTAGCACTTTTCACATGCAGGAGAGTGGAATTTCCAAAGTCCCGAAGTCCCGAATTAGTTTGGGACCATTGATCATCCGGAAGGACGCGTGGAAGAAATCCATGAGTTTTGGGTAAAAGCACTCTGGGAGGAGCTAGTGCACAGAAGTTTGAAACTTTCGAAGTCCGAAGAGTCGAAGAGCCAGAAGAAATATGAACCATCAGATCCAGAGGGATACATGTTGGTGGGTCGTGAGATATAGAGATAGGTGAAGGTGGAATGTTGAAACACCCAAATCCCGAATAGTTGAAGATCCGAGAGTCGTCGATATACAAGGGGACAATTGTCACTAGATCGTGGATTCTGGGTGGAATGCTCTAGAAGAAACAAGGTGTGGGGAAGTTGAAATTTATGAAGGTCGAAGTCCCGAAGGAGACAAGAGTCGTTGATTCAAGGAGGACACCCGTCAACAGATCGCGAGTTCTAGGTAAATTGCACTGGGGTTTCAGTTGAGAATTGAGACTACTGAACCCCAAAGACCCGAAGTGAATATGGATTGTATGATCCATAAGATACGTGGCTTAAATATGTGGACTCCCGGTAAAGTCCTGTAGTAATTCATAGCCACCAGATTAAGAGAGATGTGGCATGAATCCATGCATTTCGGGTAAAAGCCCGAAGAAATCCTCAACCATCAGATCCAGAGGACAGGTGGTATAAATCTATGGATTTTTGGAAAAGACTCGAAGTAAGCCTCAACTGTCCAATTCAAGTGGACACAGGAAATAAATCTGCATAGTTCGAGGGAGAGAGAAAGTTGAGAGTTGAGAACTCTGAAGTCCGGTGACGCGAAGAGATCACAGTCGTTGATCTGAGGGAGACATGCGTCAGTGGATCGTCAACTTTAGGAAAACGAAAGTGGGGAAAGGGTTTGCGAGTTGAAAATCCCGAAGCCCAAGTCACGAAATAAATCATGGTCGTTTATTTAGAAGAGTCAGATCTAATCCGTAGAACTTGAAAGGACAGGTCTGATCCATCAGTTTAGAAGCACCATTAAGATTGTGAGATCAAAAGTCCCATCGCATTACGGGGATTGGAGGAGCGTGAACTTTAAAAAGTTGAGGGCAGGCCGCAATCCAGACCATGGTTTTTGAGAAAGGACATGTGGAGGATCAAGGTGAATTTTGGGGCAAAAAGTAGTTTGGTTTCAAACCACCCTTGACCGCGCTTGTAATCGCATGGTTACGTAAGGTCATCGCCTAAGGTCATATTAAGTAAGGGGCTTATCAGAAAAGGATCTAGTGCCCAAACTATGATATTTCGCAAGCATGAAGGGGAAGGTCGTAGGTGCCATTAGACATGCACCAGGAAGCCCAAAGGGCTTGTGCTTAAATATAAAACGATACCATCATGGTTTCATAGAGTCGTTTGATTCGAGAATCGAAGATCCTTCACCGGGAGGTCATGTATCCCTACAGGGGAGTAGGGGGCTCTGATACGAGATGGTATCAGAGCCTTTATTGAGGTTGTTTGCATACAATAGATAAAGGAGAAAGGATATAAATTAGTATCATTTGTGGTATAATTTTTTTTTGATTTTTGTTTGTAGGCACCATAAGGTGACGCAGTGAAATCATGTCACCCAGAAGGTGTAGAGCGAATGCAAAAATGGAAGAAGAAATGAGGAGACTCAGAATGAGACCAGAAGCCATGGAAACAACGCAGAAGAAAGCACCAGACACTGGAGATATCAGTGAAGATGAGAGCGAAGAGATAGAGGTAGAAGAATATGTAGCAGAGGATGCTGTAGAAGATCGCTTATTGAAAGTTGTTTCGAGAATAGGAGCTAGAGAAAAAATAGAAGTACCAATGTATGAAGGAAATTTAGAAGTTGAAGAATTGTTAGATTGGGTATGAGCTATGGACAAGTACTTCGATTATGAAGATATCGAAGAATACAGTATGGTGAAGCATGTAGTGACAAGACTAAAGGGTCATTCTATGGTGGGACGAACTGCAAGCCCAATGCATATGCAAGGGTAAGCATAAAATTAAAAGTTGGGATAGGATGGTAACCAAGCTAAAAGAAAATTTTATCTCAAAGGACTATCAAATAAATATGTTCAAAAGATTGCAGAACCTGAGACAAAAACTCTTATCAGTGAAGGAGTACACTAAGGAATTTTATAGACTGAACATCAGGGCTGGACATAAAGAGAATGAAGATGAAAAAAAACCCAGGTATATCAATGGGCTGAGATATGAAATACAAGAAGAGATCAACATGATTTCTCTTAGTAAAGTCGAGGATGCTTATCAAGAAGACTTGAAAGCTGAAGAGAAATTAGCCAAGAAACAAAGACAACGAAACAGAGGAGGAAATTCAAGAAGAGGTAAGGGAACCAACAAAGAGTAATTCCAGAAGCCAAAGCATGAAGCTGGAAAACAACATAGTCACCCTGAGAAAGGTGGAAGTTCTAAGAAAGGACAACATGGAGGAAGAATCTCTTTTTCTAGAGGAAGAGGAAGAGCCAGAGGAGGTGAAGTTAGATTTTATGCTTGTGTAAAACCAAAACACAAGTCTTGGGAATTCCACAAGAGAAAGAAAGAAAGAGGAGGTGAAGCACACATTTCTGAAGAAAAAAATCATGTGGAAGAAGAAGCAACAAAAGGAGGAAAGAACCTCATGATGAGGAAAATTATTCTTAAACCAGAGAAGGAGGTAGAGGAACCAATTCAACAAATAAGTATGTTTGGAACTGCTTGCAAGATGAAAGACAAAGTTTGCAAGGTAATCATAAACAATGGGAGCACTGGAAATCTAGTATCCACAAAGATGGTGGAGAAATCAGAGCTGAAGACAACTGCACATCCAAACCCATACAAGGTATCATGGTTGCAAAAAGGAAATCAAGTAATGGTCAGTCAACAATGCCAAGTTGAATTTAAAATAAGAGGTTATAGGGATGAAATATTATGTGATGTAATTCCTATGGATGTCTGTAATATTTTATTGGGGAGAGCATGGCAGTTTGACAGAAAAGTTATTCATGATGGAAGAAAGAATACTTATATCCTAGAAAAGAATGGTAGGACACATATGTTGTTACCAATATAAGACAAAGAGAAAAGGAGGGAATCTAGTTCAAGTATGCTTCCCATGATTAGGAAGGAACTCTTGAATGAAGTCAAGCAGGAAAAATAAATGCAGTTTGTTGTAGTGAGGAAGCCAAGAGTTATCCTTACAAATACTTCCGTGGAAGATTTGCTTGAAGAAATCTAGGAACTATTAGAAAACATTACTTACATAGTAGTGGATGAGTTACCACACTCATTGCCACCCATTAGGAGTATAACCCATCATATTGACCTTATTCCAAGAGCTAGTTTACCAAACAAAGTAGCTTATAGGTTGACACATAGAGAGAATGAGGAAGTCAAAAATCAAGTCCAGGAGTTGTTGGATAAAGGTTTAGTCAGGGAAAGCCTAAGACCATGTGCAGTACCAACTGTGTTAAGTCCAAATAAGGATGGAGGATGGAGAATGTGTACAGATTCAAGGGCCATCAACAAGATAACTGTTAGGTATAGATTCCCTTTACTAAGGATGGATGTTTTGATGGACTGTTTGAGTGGAGCAAGATATTTTTCCAAGATAGACTTGAAGAGTGGATATCATCAAATAAGAATGAGAGAGGGAGATGGATGGAAGACAACATTCAAGACAAATGAAGGATTGTTTGAATGGATGGTCATGCCATTTGGGTGGACTAATACACCAAGCACATTTATGATATTAATTAATGAAGTATTGAAAGACTTCATAGGAAAATTTGTCATACTATATCTGGATGTCATACTTATCTTCAGTAAGACAGAGAGAGAACACTTAAGACACCTAACATTAGTAATGGAAAAGTTGCAGCAAGAAAAATTGTTGATAAATATGAAGAAAGTATATTTTATGAAGAAAGAACTCATATACTTGGGTTTTCTGATCTCTTCCAATGAATTGAAGATGGATCCAGAAAATGTGAGAGCAATCAAATAATGGCCATCACCGGGAGGTATATTTTGAGGTAAGAAGTTTTCATGGGTTAGCAATTTTTTATAGAAAGTTTATCAGAAATTCCAGTGGTATATGTACGCCCATGTTGGACATTGTGAAGAAGAAACACAATTCTTTTTGTTGGATAGAGGAAGATGATAAAAGTTTCAAAGTGTTGAAGGAGAAAATCACATAACAACCAATTATGGTCTTACCAGATTTTGGAAAAAAATTTCAAGTGAGATGTGATGCAAGTGGATTATCTATTGGAGAAGTCTTGAGTCAGGGCAATAGGCCAGTTTCTTATTTTAGTGAGAAGTTGAATGACACCAAGAAGAAGTATTCCACATATGATAAAGAATTTTATGCAGTGATTCAAGATTTGAAGAAGTGGAGGCACTATTTGATTCCTAAAGAATTTGTCTTGTACAGTGATAATCAAGCTTTGCAATTTATTACTAGGCAAGAAAAGTTGAATCAAAGACATGCTAAATGGGTAGAATTTATGAAAAAAATTACTTTTTTTATTAAACATATTGCTGGAACTGCTAAAAAAGTTGCAAATTCTTTGAGTAGGAGGATTTTAATCGTACAAAAATTCCAAGTGGAGACCTTAGGGTTTGAACACCTTAAGGAAATGTATCGAGAAGATTCAGATTTTAAGGAGGCCTATGAGGCATGTAAGAATCCTTTGTTAGGAGATATAAGCTCATGGACATAATTTGATCCAAGATGGATTATTATTCAAAGGAATACAACTATGCATACCAAGATGCTCAATGAGAGATAACCTGCTGAAAGAGAAACATAGCGGAGGTTTAGTTGGACATTTTGGTCATGATAAGACATTTGCATAGCTGAGAAATTCGTATTACTGGCCGAGCATGAGGGCTGAGGTCAAAAGGTTTGTGAACAAATGCAGAATTTGTCAGTATGCAAAAGGAGTACAACAAAACATTGGTGTGTATATCAGCCATTACCAATTACAGAGAGGCCGTGGGATGCAATCAATATGGATTTTGTATTGGGATTGCCTAGAACTCAGAAAGGGAGCGATTCCATATTTTTTGTGGTGGAAAAATTTTCAAAAATGGAACATTTCATACCATGCCAGAAGAAAAATGATGCTACATACATAACCAATTTGTTTTTCATAGAAGTGGTGAGACTACATGGATTTCCTAGGAGTATAGTCTCAGACAAGGACCTGTATCCTTATAGGAGAGATGATGCAGGAGAACCAGATGATCGGAAAGAAGTTCAGTGGCAAGAACAATTTCCCACAATAGAAAAACCTCAGATGGAGAAAATCATTGAACAAAGAGATGGAAGGAACACCAGGAGGAAGACATATCATAAATACTTAGTGAAGTGGAAATATCATCCAGTGGAAGATTCAAGTCGGGTCACTAAAACTGATATTTTGAAGCATGTAAAAACAATGCAGGAACTCATGGAAAGGAGTCCATGAATATTTTAAGCATAGGAGTATGATGCAGTAGCATCGCCTTCAAAGTCAAAGACACAAGCGTGGAGGAAAATATATGACATCTCAGCATGACAGAATTTCAAATCAACATTTAACTCAGAAGTAAATCGATTTGTTGAGATATTTTGGAAGCGACATTTTTTAATATGCAGTGTTTGTAAATTCATGTAGGAATGTAAGGAATTGCAAATATAGAGTGTTGGCTCTTATCTGACAATAACTATTAGCTATTGTAATAGGAGAAACTAGGTAACTACTATGACTTGATAGGATAAGTTACAGACATGACAGAGAGAGCTCGTGGAGCCAGTCCTTAGATAGTTTTTGTTGTATTGTAATAGATAGAGAGTAGAGACAGAATATAGTAGAGAAGAAAGACGCAGGGAAGAACTGCAATACTATGTAATTGTTTCATGAATGAATAGAATAGACAGAATTGTCCCAAATACTTGGACTATGTTCATTTTGATGCGTGATTGAATGAATATTATATTCTGTGTATGTTCTTTAGTTCATTTTGTTCATGTATGATTGTTCAAGAGTTAATCGTATGCGTTTGTGACAAAACTGGATAAGTTTCAATTGTTTCTCTTTTGAAACTTGTATGAAAGGTGTGCATCTCATACGCAAGGAGTGCATCGACAGAGTCTTGGATTGACTCAGAGGATTTCAGAGAGAACAAAGGGAACATAGACTAGGTGCAAAGAGTGCACAACATCAAGGAGTGACTAAGCATAGAAGAACCAGAATAGAGGAATGCAAGGAGTGCGGGAAGAATTTATTTTCAAGAAATCCTCTGAACTGAGTTATCGAAATCCCGAGAATGCAAGGAGTGTGTGGGAAGTCGAAATCTTCAAGGAGATAAAGCTTAGAAGAGATAAAACATTCCATAAGTGTAGACAAGTCCCAAGAGACAAACTCGTAGGAGGATCAAAGGCCAAGACCTTTGAACACTTAAAAAACCTTCTAAGTCAGAAGCTCAGGAGGAGGAGCGATACTGGTCGTTAGATCACATTGCAGAGGATCAACAACTATCTGATCAGATCAAGGTGCACGAGCCTTAGTGCTTTGCACACGCAGGAGAGTGGACTTTCCAAAGTCCCAAAGTTCCTAAGTAGTTTGGGACCGTCCATCATCTGGAAGGATGCGTGGCAGAAATCCATTAGTTTCGGGTAAAAGCACTCCGAGAGGAGCGAGAGCACAAAATTTTTAAACTTTTGAAGTCCAAAAAGCCGAAGAGCCGGAGGAAATATGAACCGTTAGATCCAGAGGGATACGTCTTGGTGGGTCGTGAGATCTAGAGAAAGGCGAAGGTGGAATGTTGAAACACCCGAAGCCCAAATAGTCGAACAACCGAGAGTCATCGATCTGCGAGGGGACACTTGTCACGAGATCGTGGATTCCGGGTGGAATGCTCCAGAAGAAACAGGGTGTGGGGAAGTTGAAACTTCTAAAGGCCAAAGTCCCAAAGGAGAAAAGGGTCGTTGATTCAAGGAGGACACGCATCTACAAATCGCGAGTTTCGGGTAAATTGCATTTGGTTTTCAGTTGAGAATTGAGACTGCCGAACCCTGAAGACCTAAAGTGAATCTGGACCATATGATCTAGAAGAGACATGGCGTAAATCTATGGACTTCAGGTAAATTCCCAAAGTAATTCAGTGCCACCATTTTAAGGGAGACATGGCATGAATCCATGGATAGGTGGTATAAATCTATGGATTTCGGGCAAAGACCCGAAGTAAGCCTCAACCATGCAATTTAAGTGGACACGCAGTAGAAATCTGCATACTTTGAGGGGGAGAGAAATTTGAGAGTTGAGAACTCTGAAGTCCGGTGACATGAAGGGATCA
>ML794394.1:298739-325884 GCA_009831015.1 Picea engelmannii
ATCACTCACTCTGCATATCACCAGAGTTCTCTTACTCCCCTCACATCCACCCCCAATTGCTTCTCCCCCACACCTTATCTTCTTGCGAGGTTGCGTGGGGCACGATTTCCCTCGCGCTAGTCAAGCCTGACGGCTCTACGGATGGGCGGTTCACCTCCCCATCCCTCATTAATTCCTAAGGAGCCATTTACCTACCAGCCTGCGAGACATTAAATTCGGGGTCAGCGAGCCACTTTTGGTTCTCCAGGCCAGTGAAGTCCAAATACGGTATTGATTTTCGGTGGAAGTTAACACCACCTTTCTAGGTGCCTTTCACCGCCTCTCTGCAACCATCGTGGTCTCTTTTTCAGCATATCCCCTCTCAGCAGTCCTGCAGTATAAATTCATAATATTATTCACATTCATCGACCTTTTCCACAAGGTCCATTCACATCATATATTCACATTTCTAAGTTTGCCACAGTTCTTGGCCAATCCAGTTATTTTTACAAATTGGGGGAAACAGGGTGTTACAACAATCCATACCACAATTTTGGAGAAAGGACACGTGGAGGTTGAAGGTGAATTGTAGGGTGAAAAGTAGTTTGGTTTCGAACCACCCTTGACCTTGCCTGCAATCACATGGTTACGTCAGGTCATTTCCCAACGTCATATTAAGGAAGGGGCTTATCAGAAAAGGAGCTAGTGCCCAAACTCTAAGATTTGACATGCGCGAAGGGGAATTTCACGGGTGCCATTAGATCTATAACAGGAAGCTGAAGGGGCCCGTGCTTAAATACAGAATGAGACCATCAAGTTTCCAGAGAGTCATTTGATTCTAGAATCAGAGATCCTTGACCGAGAGGTCGTGTAGTTCTACAGGGGAGTAGGGGGGGTTGCATCAATGGGCAACACATTAGTTGCACTCTTTTTTATTATGTTGATTCTTTCGTACAAAGGCCACGATGTATTATATGGTCTCCCATTTTTTTTTGGTAGTTTTGTATAGCTCTGGATAGATATCGTGCTATGATACATGAGAGGGAGAACTTCCCTTTTACTTCAGAGTTGTTTTATTTATTTTTTGAGAGGTTTTCGGAGATGAGGCATAATGTTTCACATCATCCTTCTAGGTCATTGGCTTAGGTGCAGATTAACATGTGGGGTGATTTGATACCCAAGAGGGGCTACCCATATTCTCCGACTAAAATTTCCAGCAATGCACTGGAGCTACTATCAAGTGAGGCCGATCACATGTTCTTGACGGTGTCATGTCTTTACATGGGGTTGGATTGGAGAGGATGTATGAACATTCCCTTAACACTGAATGAGCCACTAGATGCTAGAGGTAATATTAGTGTTTTTTTAAAATTAATATAGTTTCATTTTATAGTCTTACGTAATTAGAATAAAATTAATTATAACACGTTCTTAACTTGTTTTATTAATTTATTTAATGAAAATTTTAAATTATTTGTGTGTACCGTATCTTTTGCAGATATTGGAACAAGACCATCTTAGGGTTCTTGGTTTCAGATACCCAGCATCATGCATCATAGGTCAGATACTAAATTCAGGTTGGAATTGGGTGACTGAATCTGTGCACTTTTGGTAGGAGTGGGAGACATCAGGGAAGATCCTATGCTCTTGGATCTTTGGAGGGATATGGTGTGCGATATGATGCCTCTTATGCATCATATCATTGGAGCTACTAGGACACTAGCAGGGAGGAGGGTTTTTGATGAGACACACTCTTCCTATAGTACATATTCATCCATTACCCCATCGATTGATGAGGGTGGATGTGATCCTTCTCCACGTCGCCCTTATCCTCCTCCTTCACCTCACTTAGTTGAGAAGGAAATGCCTATTCCTCCATTGTGTGTTGTTCCACTTCCTCATGACCATTAATCATGTTCTATTATAGACTAGGCCTCCACTAATGTTGTAGATATGAGTATCACATCGACTGGACTAGATATGTTATATCAATTATTTGTTTGTTAAATGTGCTTGATAGATGTGTATGTTAAATGATGCTTGTTAGATGTGTGTGATTATTATGTTAGACAATTCTCATGTTTTGTTAGATGTGATCACAATGATGATGCCCTGTTAGATTATTAGATTTGTGTGCAACTACCTAATTAATGACGTTTATATGTGCTAGTGGTATATATAATTAGATTATATTAGTGAATTTAAATGTGTATTTTAGATGATGTTTATGTTTGTTAGATGGTTATCATCATGATGTTTATTTTCATTAAATGATATTTCGAAATCTTCACATTAATGTCATTGTAAGCTTATTTATTAATTTTTAAACTGGTATTGCATTAATATATTGTTCTTTAAAAACATGTTAGATATTTAATTTTTAAATTATAAACAACATTTTTATATAATATTACTTTTAAATCTACAAAATACATGAACATAAACTCAGTTTTTGAATCATTATGTTAACATATCAACAAAAATATTGTGCTATTAAACATGCATATCAACCATATTATTACTTCTAATATCAACATAGATTATTAGGATAAATAAGAAACTGTGTAAATTAAAATATCACCATTCAATATTTGAACATGTTTCCAACTATAAAATTATATGTCATGCATATATATAAAATTAAAAAAAAAAAATTAAATAACTCATGCATGGTTTAAAATATTCATAACTCAAATGCTCAAGCAAGGAAATACAAAGCAAATATGAAAATTTCCTTAAGAGATTTAAGGATGAAAGTCATATCACTAAGAAAATTTCTTTATACAAGTGCTTGAGTGTGTCCAAGGGTAAGAGGATTGTTAAGAAATGGATAAATGTCACCTTCACGACACATTAAAACTCTAACACAATTGTGACAACGAAATAATGTTTTGGAAAGATCTTTTTTAGGTCTCAATGCTTCAATAACGTGTTGGTAAATGGTCAAAATTCTAATAGCTTGAGGCCTTTTTGAAAAAAAAAACAATTCCTCAGATGTGTATTTTGGAAATTATTGGTAATATTAAATTCTTAAATACTTCAAATTGACATATTTCTCCTAGAAGGAAAACACTTTTCTATAACTTTAGTTAAATGTTAGAATTTCCATTAATTGTTTCAAGATGTTTTAGAGTGGTTTCAACATCATACAACTTTATATGGAGAAAGTAGAATTTCATATCCCATTAAAAGTTCAATTGGTTTGACATTTTTCAAGATTTCACTATTGGAAATAAATAGTTTTAAGTGTAAAAACCTTTATGAATCTTACCAATTATATAAAATTCCAATGATAAAATGTTTGACAATTTTTTTCTAAAAACATATTGTTACGAATTTATCATGAAAATAATTATTAAAATTTTATATTAAACATGCAACGACATAAAAATATCTTCAAATACCAATATAAAATTCTATTTCAATCAGTCTCTCCATGCAATCACAAACAATTTGAAAGACAAACACATTATGCATCAAAATGACTGTTAACCAACTAAAATTGTTCAAAGATTTGTTACAATTAACTTTCCATTTCCTCCGTCACAATATGAATAAAAAACAATATAATGAGTGAAATAAAGATAACAAAAAGATAGAACAATAGTATAAATCATGAAATAAAAGATGTACATATCTCTCTCCATTTTCATCATCGTGATCATCTTCCTCACTTGGAATGATAACACTGTTGTTCGCAAAAATATGTTTTGATCTAGGGTCGCATCTTAATACGAAACACCAATCCCTATCCAACACATCTAGGTAAAAAAAAAATTGGTTGCATTGTTTTGGGAAAACATAAGGCTCCTTAGATTCATCCCGCATATTTCTAGAGTTGATACATATCATCCCACTATCATGATATTCCTTTACATTATTCCAATCAAATGTGTCCCACCACTTGCACCTAAAAATAATACATTGGAAAGAAGAGAAGTCCACTCAAATGATCTGTTGTATCTTTCTAACGTAACTTAACTTCCCCCGTATTAGGTTTTGATCGCGGTGGCTAGCATGACTATATTGGTCGAACTCGACTTCAAATCCACATTGTTGTGTCATGTGTCCACCATCGGCATCCTTTGTGCGAAAATGATTTCCATTTTCCCACATAGATGTGAACAAATGCACCTATAAAAAAGTGAAAAAATCAAAGTGTTATGTGTCTCTCGACCAATAAAATATAAAAAATATATGTTACAATTCAAAGTTGAATTATGAAGTTAAAACTGTACAAATAGATTATTACCGAGTTGCTTCACCCAATCCCTATGTTTAGTGCATCCTCTTTAGGACGCAGTTAAAGCCCGAATGCACTGTATTTCTCTCTGGCTTGGTTAACAACCCAATTGTTCGAGTATGTCATTGGAATATTTTATTTTAAATGATCAGGATAAGGCATGCTTCTACCATTCAACCATATGAATTATTTCATGTCACTATCCCATTTCCTCCTCTTCTATTCACACAATGTGATGCATGAATTTGTTTCCTCTGAATTCTAAATAATGAATTTATTGATGGCATCAATTTATAAATCCGTTGATCTATATATTCATGAAATCAAACATACATATAGTACGTATGAGATCAAAATATACATTATGAAGTTTAGTGTGAATAGTTTATGTCATCCCCTAGCCTAGGGATAACTAAGGAGATTATGTCTCGAGGCCCACAGGTCCTAGACATGGAGTACCGAGAGCCATATTGACTTTAGCCTCACCTTGGAGGGCCCATATTTCATCTTCAATGCCTCCACCTTGTCAGCAACAAAAAAATCCATCCCATTGGCCTAGTCCTTCAGCTGCAGTAGGTCTTTCTCCATGAGGTAATGAGTCTGGGTACCATGGTATGTGTCACTCTGATTCTCAAAACATTTGAATATGTGCATTTAATTCTTTTTACTTCTGAGGTGTACCTGGACCTTATTCCTTTCTACTTGTCCATGCCTTGGGGGAATGAACAGATTCCCTAGAAATTTGGTTCCCATAGGGTTTGAGTTTCCACTTGGTGGGTTCATGAAAGGTCATCGTCCATTCCCACCATACTTATCACTTTTCATCTTTTTCCCTCTCACCCATCCCCTACATTGGTTTGAGCATTGGGTTTGCTAACCTAGCAAAGGGTTGTACCTTACCTTGTTGGAAGAAGGGGCTAAAGGCCCATAGGGTAAAAGTAGCTGGCAAAAGATAAAATACAAAGAAAAAAATATTCAGATGCTTCACTCGGGGATCCCCGGGAAAGAATTAAAAGGCTTCTCAGCAAGAAACAGAGGGACCCATACAGTAATAAAATCAATACCTAGTTGGAGGATAGGGGGTCTCATCATGAGACAACCTATTAAGTCCATGGGCATGTAGAAGTATGACACTAACATTCAGCTCGTCACCATGCCAGGGTAGTGGCTCTTGGTGGCATAGCCAAGAGAAAGGGGGTCTCATCACAATCCAGGATTCTCATCTCCGTGAAATGATTGTGGGTAACATTTTCACCACCGGTAACCACGCCAGGGAAGTGTCCCCTAACTAGTCTCTTGAAAGAAAAATCAATAAGATAAAAATATAAAAGGCATTGATTGGACTTGCAAGCATTTTCATCCACGAGAAGGTGTAGCTCACCCTCTTCAGAGGCACCCATAGGAAATCCATGCATTCCCCTGTCGTCACTACACTCATTGCTCAAACATCACTACACCACCTCATCCACTTGCATGTCTTGGATCTGTCTTCATATGGAAACATTCCATGTCGAATGAGAATTAGCCTAGTAGGACCTCCTGACATCCTCTCCAAACTTGGATTGTAGAATATCATAACGTCTTTGAGAACTTGTATGGGAAAAGAGGGTTTTATGCACATGTTTAGATAGCTTGATTATTAGATGTGATTGACATTTCTATGATCCCTATGAGTTATGAGCCCATGGAGGGCGTACTTGTTGTTTTTCCAGGGCCACACCTGATAGACAAGTACACACGGGGAGATGATTATATCGAACCTCCATAGGGATAAAATCCCACCAGATGGATGTTGAGACCCCATGTAGGGGTAGACATAGGTCAGAGGATTTCACCTGAGAGAGAGGAGGTCATTCCACCAGAGACAGCGTAGAAGGCTTGGACCTAGGGGGGGCTTTCCCTCCTACTATGATATTGGCCTTGAAATTCCCATGACATCATCTCTATGACCCTTGATTCCACCCAACATTTGATGGACACTTTGGAGGTAGTTGTGTGCCAAGTGACACGTGTGGCTTGATCCAGAGGCCTTGGGAGGCCTAACGTTTTGCACTTGTAAGCCAACGTTTCACCAGAGAGGCCTAACATCACTCTAAAAGGGTATGAAATCACCTTTTATGCTTGATTTAGGGTTTTAATTTGTCATTTTATGTAAAAACTAGTTATTACATGTAAATTGGCCATGTCGGCCTTTTTGACCTAATTATGGTCATTGTAACTGTATAAATAAGTGGAAAATCTCTCTTATTTTTCATCAAATTTCATTAACACTTAAGGGAGGTCTAAAATTTGTGCCATAATTAGGGTTTCTTGGCTGAAATTTGGTGCACACTTCTTGAAGGAGGCTAATTTTTGTGTGTTTTAGCATTTTTCTTAGTGGAAGTATTCAACTAGGCCTATTTCTAGATGATTCTTGATGAATGTAAGTAAAATTTATGCAATTATTCTTCATTGAATGGTTATAATGTATTTATATTGAATTTATTCTAAGATTATGAAATTTCTAGCTTAAAACCCTAGGAGGCTAAATCACATGTTATTGTTCTTGCCTTAATAACTTTCACCTACTAGATTATGCTAGAAACACTATTTTCTTGAAGCCTTGTTCTAAGAGTGACGGCCTCCCTTCCCCACTCCTCAGAGGACGATCGCTCTCACCAGGACCTTCTCTAACGTTGGCCCGAAGAGATAAAATTCCCTTTAACTCCCTTGTCGGAATTTCTTTACCCACAACAATTCTCCACTGATCTCACTTCCAAATCGGGAAATCGGAATTCGCGATATCGCGAATTCGATGCTCGCATAGTTTATGCCTCACAAGTCCCTGAAATCTGACATGGGTCAATCATTGAATTTATCCCTTATATTATCGGAGTTTTCCCTATCAGGATATCGCTACTCGCGATGTCAACACTCGAAATTGTAAAACTCCAAACCTCGATTTGTCGACCCTCTGATACAATGCCACCTGTACTCCACTAACTTTCGGGGTCCCACGCTGCCACGTCACCTTCGGGATATCGCGGATCGCGAATCCGACCTGCAAGTGTTCTCTCTCGTCGAGATCCCTGATTCTCCGAACCCCGATTTGATGGGATTCCTTGACACGCGTCCCCACGATTAACGGTTGTGATCCCCTCGAGATATCGCGGATCGCGATATCGTAACTCTCGTCCTAATGGCTTGGTACTTCAACTTCCGATGTGCCGATATGCGATGGCACGTGAAAATATAATGGTTCCCATGAACCCAGATCGATGGTGCTACTTCCTCCTGAGCTTTGAACTTCAAAATGCTCGCACTGTAATCTCTGTGCACCTTTGCAAGATCTGACAGTCCTCGGTTTCTCGTGGAATCTCTCCAGGAGATTTCAACCATCCATTTTGTCCTCTGATATTTCTTGCGAGATGAAACAAATGCTTCCTTCGCTAAGACTTGTTCAAACACTCGCCAACCTGTGGAGCTTCTCTCGGTGTTCCACAACAATCCTGCAATTCTTCTCCAGCGAACTGTAGGCCTATTCCTCCTAAGCTTGTCTTCGCTTCACGAGTCTCTATGAAGACTTGTTGCACACACTCCTTGTGGCAGATCTTCGAACACGACCAAGTGTTGAAGCTTCCTCGACCCTGCACGCTCGCCTGCAGCAGCAGTCTTAATTCCCCATTTCTCAGAATTGCAATCCTGAGTCTTCGTCCGACCTGTGCACGCCTTGCATGTCTCCGACGCCGAATCTGCACTTCCGGGATGAATGGAAACAAAATCTAGCCCTAAGTAAACCCTGCAGTCATGCACTCCTTGCGGACAAATTCAACTGCACTCCTTGCAGGAATTCTCTGGTTCACTTAGAGAAATAATTGAAACTCATTCACTCATTCTCTCAGATTTCTAATCAATCATGAAATCACATACACAAATTATCAAAGCAAGTGCATAACCAGAAGCAAATACTCATAAGCATAATATCAACAATACACAGAGAATAACACAGCCATGGAATTGAATCAAAGCTTTCTATTAATTCAATATCTATACATGGTGGTTCTACACACAATTTCTTTGCTTGCTCTTCTCTTCTGAATGCTGCTAATAATACAATGATACAAAGGAGGGTGTCTATATCCATTCACCCTCACGAATCTCTAAATTGTCTATTCTAGAATTAAAATCCTATCTACCTGCATTAAATCTAATAAATGCCTTCCTATCTACTAAGGACGAGAGCTTAAAGTCTCAAGGTCCCATTTACAATACAAGTACGATTCTTTATGAAATGACTTCATTAAAGAGCGGCGTGACAACTTTCAATTATTTCAAAATGCATGCTGGCGCTGTCCAGCTGTTTCTTCTCAATGTGCTGGCTCGCTTGATGAGTGAGCGATGCTCCTGCATCAAAGAGCCTTTCCATTGCAACAACCTATCATATTTTTCTTCATCTAGCCATCATTTACTTCATCTTTGAGATAAAGAAGGAGGAAAACCGCTAGGGCCTAGGGTTACCTACTTCCTAGTGTCCATTTCCCCCCTAGGGTCTAGTGATTGGATCCTTGGTATACCAACACTTCAATCATTAGCCTTATTGTCTCTACCTCTCTTATTATCAATTTTTTCATTCAATATTTCCGCTGCTAAAAGAGACTCCATTTACCCTAAAATGCATTGATCTAATCCTTGCACTTGAGTGATTGATAAAAAATACTCTCGAAACCTTTACCTTCAGCTCTCTACTAACTCTTCCTAACCCTAGAATAAGGCTAATCTACTAACCTACTTGTTTTTTTTTTACAAAAGTAAGCTACAACCATTTATTGAAAAATTAAAAGAACGTAAAATCAATTGTAAAGTTGATTTATACACTGCCTGATTTGCTTCCGACAAATGCTAGTACTTAGCTGTTGTTGAATAGTTATTATTGATCATTGTGAAGCCATTTCAAGGCTTTTATTGTGAATAAATCATATCATAAATATTTCTGCAATAAAATTATGTTTACTTCATCATATATAAACTATTTCTTTTATTCATAAAGTCCATGATTTTATGACGTACTAACAACAATTTGTACTTGCAAAAGATATATTTTCTTGTTGCTTTGTTTTGGGCAGGTACATCTTAATACTTCACTACTTCATTGGTTAAAACCCTGGTACTTTATGATCAATGTGAGTTGTGAGAGGGGATATTTTAATAGACACTTTAACCCTTGCCTTCTCAAACCCCCAGGTCACCGGGGACGTCTCCCCTGGGCCATCAACCCTAAATAGAAAGAGGTATCATGTTGAGGTGAAAGTGATAGGTTAACCTCTTATTACACCAATTTGTCTTCTCTTAAACTTTTTCTTAGGAGTAATTAAAAATTGAGAGATAACATTTTGGCGCCACTGTCGAGGAACACTGAGTCAATTCTCCTCAAAGACGACACTTTTCGATAAGCCTTTCCTCAAAATCCTTTACTTTTCACATCTTACCTAGCAACTCCACTGAGGGTGATCCCCTCATCCCTTTGATATTTTTAAGAAAATTATTTGGCGACTCCACTAATGACAAAACCAACCATGACTTCTCAATGGGACTTGAAAAACTTCAAACCTTTAGACATGAGTAAAATCCTGGGATACCCTCGAGAAATGCCCCCAAAGTATGAGAAATGAATCCCTAGATTCACTAGTAGTGACGTGGAGAGAGTCAACTATCACATGGGTGATTTTTGGGATTTCATTCAACTCCATCCTATCAGTGATGATGCTAAATATTTGGCAACGAAAATTTTCTTTTCCACTCTTCATGAAAATGCTAGGAAATGGCATAAAAATCTCCCTGATGCTAACATCACATCTATGGACTAGTTAGAAAAAACCTTTCTAAAAATATGGGGTATTAAATTGGAAGATATCCAAATGTGACTGAAAAGACTCAACTATATAAAACAAACTGAGAATGAGACTATCATGGAATTCCAAGATAGGTTTGAGAACTTGCTATATCAGATTCCTAGAAGCCATCATCCTGGAGACAAGTACCTTGTGTATCTCTATATCAATGCACTCTTAGTGCATTTAGGGTTCCTCCTCAATAAAAAGGGGCCAAAAACAATCGATGATTCCTATTACATGGCCATGCAAATCGAGGAGAATGTATCTTTTTCCAATAGAAAACACATATTTTCTCTAGGAACCAAAGTTGACGACCCCAAAGGTACCCCAGATACCCTTAGTCTAGATATATTACTTTCCCTTGAAATATTTTAAAGAAGGGAAAAAGTCATCAAACAACAGGAGGTTGAGGAGAGTTATCTTAATGAGTTTTTCCAATACAATGAGGAAGGGCAAGAATTTACTCATGCTTCTACCGAATATAACAAACATGTGGTTAAATAGAGAGAGCCTAAATATATCAAACATGATGATGACGTATCGATATGTGCTCCTCCCTCTAATGAATCCATCCACGAGCCTATTCCTCCTACACAAGAAGAAGAGGATGAGGTTAGTCACTTTCCTTTTCAGTTTCTTGATAATGCCTTATTTTATGATTCCGAGAGGGAACTTATGATTCAGAGAGGGAACAAGAAAGGGAACCTTTGAACAAGACAAACCCTCCTTCTTATAAATTTGAAGATGTAGAAGCAAGTCTTCCATTTGATGAAGTTATCCAAATAATTGAAGCTCCTGCACAAGAAGAAGTAAGAAAGGTGAGTTCTTTCCATTTCCAAATTTTTAATGATTCTTTATCTTATGATGTGGAAAGTGAAGAAGTGTTTGATGTTTTTACCACTTCATGCTATAATGAATATATTGATTTTGTTGATAATATTAAAGAGTTCATACATGTCGAGAAGCATAATTGGGATGTGATTGGATATGGTGGGGATCCCAATTATGACATTGAAAGTCATGTCCAAAAGTTTCCTTTACCATTATCACATGAAGTTACTAAGAAATTTGACATTTGGAAACAAGGACATGACATGTTTACAATTTTTTTTTAGACACCCAAGGATGACATGATGCTATGGTCTCCTAATAATTTTCGGTCATACCTTGAGGACTTTGATGATTGTTCCTTTGAACACTTGGATTTATTATATGAAGAAAATTATCAACCATAGTTGTGATAAGATATTGATAAGAGCGAGGAATTTTCTTGCCTGAAGTGGGATACTTGTGATAAGATTTTCCACCTCCCTTTTATTATTTTACCCTGCTATGTCACTAAAGGTATGGTTTGGAAACATGTCCCTTATCCAACGTTTTCTGTAGGAAAATAAATACTTTTGGAATTTAGGGGAAGGTTGAGTACCTTAAGAAGAAGCTTACTATCACAGTCTTCTAGCTTCCACTTAAGAAATTGTCAGTCATCCTCAGGGTTCTTTCTAGTCCCTTCCCAGGCCTTGGATTGTTAAGACGTCCAAGGTAGCCAACCTTCAGACTCTTTGAGTTAGCCTATTGAACCTTTGACTTTTCACGATCCCTTTCTGAGATGGATTGAGAACTTTCCTGAGAGTATCACTTGGAAGCATTTTTTCCCTCCCACCCACCTCCATGAGCTAGACTTTATGATTCCCAATGATAAAATACATTCTCTAACTCATGTTATTTTTTTGCTTGACTTGTCATTGTTTTGGTTTATGATGAAGCACAGAGGCAGGTATTATGATACATTTCTAGGATGGTTTCACTAGATATTTGACTACACCTAGCATTCAACCAACAGGTAAGTAGAGGTAAGCAAGTAGGCAGTTTCATTCATTGTATATACCATCTACATTTCATGCTAGAGTAGTTGTATTTCCATTTGTATATATGATTGCTTACTTTCATTTCCTGTACCATAAATGAGCCAGGGGTGATATCACCACCCCAAATGATTACAAATGATATTTTGTTGAGATCAAGTAAGTCACAGGTCATGCCAGAGATGATGAGGTTCTCATGTGCTCTACGATGAGCACATGTCCCCAAGTTGGAGCCACATGTTATCCCCTAGCCTAGGGATAACTAAGGAGATTATGTCTTGAGGCCCACAGGTCCTAGACATGGAGTACTGAGAGCCATATTGACTTGAGCCTGGACTTGGAGGGCCCTTCTTTCATCTTCAACACCTCCACCTTGTCAGCGTCAACAACATCCATCCCATTGGCTTGGTTGTTCAGCTGCAGTAGGTCTTTCGCCACGAGGTAATGAGTTCGGGTATCATGGTATGTGACACTCTGATTCTCAAAACATTTGAATATGTTTGTTTAATTAATTTTACTTCTGACGTGTGCTTGTAACTTATGCATTTCCACTTGTCCATGCCTGGGGGGAATGAAATGATTCCCTAGCAAGTTGGTTCCCATAGGGTTTGAGTTTCCATTGGGTGGTTTCATGAAAGGTCATCGTCCATTCCCACCATACTTATCACTTTTCATTTTTCTCCCTCTCATCCATCCCCTACATTGGTTCAAGCATTGGGTTTTACAGGCTAGGAAAGGGTTGTACCTTACCTTATGGGAAGAAGGGGCTAAAGGCCCAAAGGGTAAAAGTAGTTGGAAAAAGATAAAATCCAAATAACAAAACCTTCAGATGATTCTCCCAGGGATCCCTGAGAAAGAAATAAAAGGATTCTCAGAAAGAAACATAGGGACCCATAAAATAATAAAATCAAGACCTAGTTGGAGGATAGGGGGTCTCATAACGAGCCAGCCTATTAGGTCCATGGGCATGTAGCAGTATGACACTACCATTCAATTGTTCACCATGCTAGGGTAGTGGATCTTGGTGGCATAGACAAGACAAAGGGGGTTTCATCACGATCCAACCTTCTCATCTCCATGAAATGTTTGTGGGTAATATTGTCACCACTGGTCACCACACCAGGGCAGTGTCCCCTAACTAGTCTCTTGAAAGAAAAATAAATAAGATAAAAATATAAAAGGCATTGAATGGGATTGGAAACATTTGCATCCACGACAAGGTGAAACTCACCTTCTTCAGAGGAACCCACAAGAAAGCCATGCATTCCCCTGTCATCACTTCACCCATTGCTAAAACATCCCTACACCACCTCATCCAATTACATGGCCTGGATTTGTCTTCACCTAGAAACATCCCATGTCCAATGAGAATTATCCCAGTATGACCACCTGACATCCTCTCCAAACTTGGCTTGTATGATAGCATAACTTATTTGAGAACTTGTCTCAGAAAAGGGGGTTTTATATACATGTTTAGACAACTTGATTATTATATGTGATTGACATTGATATGATCTCTGTGACTTATGAGTCCATGGAGGGTGTACTTGTTGTTTTTGCAAGGCCACACCTGACGGATAGGTACACATGGGGAGATGATTATATCAGACCTCCATAGGGATAAAATCCCACCAGATGGATGTTCACACCCCAGTGAGGGCCAGACACATGTCAGAGGCTTGCACCAAAGAGAGAGGAGGTCGTTCCACCAGAGACAACCTGGAAGAACTAGACCCAGGGGAGTCTTGCCCTCGTACTATGATGTTTTCCTCGAAATTCCCATGACATCACCTCTGTGAGCCCTGACGTCACCCAACATTTGATAGACACTTTGGAGGTAGTTGTGTGCCAAGTGGCACATGTGGATTGATCCATAGGCATTGAGAGGCCTAACTTTTATCTCTTGGAGGCCAATGTTTCACCAGAGAGGCCTAACATCACCCTAAAAGGGAATGAGATCACCTTTTTTTCTTGATTTAGGGTTTTAATTTGTCATTTTATGTAAAAACTAGATATTACATGTAAACTGGCCATGTCGACCTTTTTGACCTAATCCTGGTCATTATAACTGTATAAATAAGGGAAAAGTCTCTCTTATTTTTCATCATGTTTCACTCACACTTAAGGGAGGTCTTAAATTTGCACCCTATTTAGGGTTTCTTGGCTGAAATTTGGTGCGTACTTCTTGAAGGAGGCTATTTTTGGTCTGTTTTAGCATTTTTCTTTGTGGAAGTGTTCAACTAGGCCTATTGCTAGATGTTTCTTGATGAATGTAAGTAAACTTTCTGCAATTATTCTTCATTGAATGGTTATAGTGTATTTATATTGCATTTATTCTAAGATTATGAAATTGCTATCTTAAAACCCTAGGAGGATAAAGCACATGTTATTGTTCTTTCCTTAATAACTTTCACCTACTAAATTATGCTAGAAACCCTATTTTCTTGAAGCCTTGTGCTAAGGGCCTTTCCATTGCAACACCCTACAATATTTTTCTTCATCTATCTGTCATCTACCTAATCTTTGAGCTAAATAAGGAGGAAAACCTCTAGGGCCTAGGGTTACCTACTTCCTAGTGGCCATTTCCGCCCTAAGGTCTAGTGATTGAAGCCTTGGGATACCAACACTTCAATCATTAACCTTCTTGTCTTTGTCTCTCTTATTATCAATTTGTTCCTTCAAGATTTTTGCTGCTAAAAGAGACTCCATTTACCCTAAAAAGCACCGATATAAGCCTTGCACTTGAGTGATTGATAAAAACTACTCTCAGAACCTTTACCTTAAGCTCTCTAATAACTCTTCCTAACCCTAGAATAAGACTAATCTACTAACCTACTTGTTGCTTTTACAAAAGTAAGCTACAACCATCTATTGCAGCATTAAAAACACATAAAATCAATTGTAAAGTTGATTTATACACTACTTGATTTGTTTCCGACAAATGCTACTACTTTTCTATTGTTGAGTAATTATTCTTGGTCATTGTCAAGCCATTTGAAGGATTTTATTGTGAAGCAATCATCTCATAAATATTGCTGCTATAAAATTATGTTTGCTTCATCATATATCAACTATTGCTTTTATTGATAAAGTCCATGGTTTTATGAAGTACTAACAACAAGTTGTACTTGCAAAAGATATATTTTCTTGTTTCTTTGTTCTCGGAAGGTACATCTTAATACTTTGTTACTTCATTGGTTAAAAACCTTGGAATTTCTGATCAGTGTGACTTGTGAGAGGGGATATTTTCATAGTCACTTTAACCTTTGCCTTCTCAAACCCCCAAGTCATCGGGGACGTCTCCCCTGAGCCATCAACCCTAAATATAAAGAGGTATCCTCTTGAGGTGAAAGTTATAGGATAACCTCGTGTTATGCCAATTTTCTTCCCTTAACCTTTTCCTTAGGAGTAGGTACAAATTGAGCGATAAACATTATTATGTAGAAATTTGACAAACGATAAGTCACTTACTATTTATCAAGCATCTTTTTTTATTTTTTTGGAGAAGCCCCCCTTCTCTTTTGTCTTCATCCCTTTTGTCATCCAAAATAACCACACCTGGTGTGTTTTCGATATGCTTGATGTACTCACTATGATAATAGAAAGAATCATATGACATGTACCCCTCTAACATAGACCCCTTGGGTTTTTCCCTTTGTTGAACAAATCCTTTCAATTTATTCATGTACCTCTCTAAGAATAGCATCCAATGACAATACAACACTTCGACTAATTCAACCTCATCCACTAGGTGAATTAGACGATGAACATGTAAGTCCATGAAACTCATTGAGAATTCCTTCTCGAACATACAAACAATATCCGCTATCTCTTTCCTATACAAATATTGAAATATTGTTACATATATAAATAAATCAATAAAAATGTAATTTACCAGAGAAAACTCCTAACCCTGGATAATCATATTTGGTGTAAGCACATATGCCATACAATGTAAAGCTCCTCTCTATTTTGATGGGTCTTGATACATCGTATACATGTATCCCTTCCCATAATTCATCCAATTCATCTACCAATGGTTGTAGTTACACATTCATATTCTTGACTTGTCTTCTACCAGAGACTATAAGAGCCAACATAATATGTTCATTCTTTACAGAAAACCATGGGGGGTTATTTTTATTAACCACTACTACAATCCAAATATAATAGTTGGTGTTTTGGAGGGAACATGGGTTGACACCATAAATGGATATGCTAAGTCATAGACTTCGTACTTCATTCTTGAATTTTTTTGGCTATGTATCCTCTATATGCTTCGTGGTTATTGAATCTATTGTGATTCACATAACTCCTGACTCACTTCTGTGTGAGGCATGCCATCCCTGCAACATAGCTAATTATTTGAAATGAAAGAGACTTTTAATCATTGGGATTATAAGCATTGGCCTCAATATCATTTGAAGAGGACCGGATGATCTACCATTTATATTTAATTTATGGTACCTGTCATGCCCACATTTCGAACATATCTCTTTTTCTTCATATTCTCCTCTATATATAATAAAATCATTCATACATGAATGATATGATATGTACTGAAAACGCAACATTTTCAACATCTACTTTTCCTCTTTTCAGCTACCAAGAAATACATTATCACTCGGAAGAACCTTGTCTTTGAATAACTTGTAGTTAGTGGGAAATATAAATGTACAATGTCATTTAAGGTTCATAAAGTCAACCATTTTTAATATTGATTGTGTTACACAATTTATCAAAATATAAGGGAATTGACAGTTAGTTACCTCAATATTGTCGAGAAACATGTGTTTGACATGCCAAACTTTTCTTTCAAATTGTACAATAACATTGATGTCCTCAACTGGGTAGACTTTGACCATCTAGGTACAAACAAAGGGGTGGTGGAAGCATATTTCAGGCTTTCGAAAAACATATCAGTGATATGAGAATCATCCACTAGCTCATCGTTCTGGAATGCATCTAACAACATTGTCACCATGGCAGTCGTATCCCATAAATAATCATCAATACCAACCTCTATTTGATTGAATCCATTGCCAACCTGTAAAGAACTACTATTGTTGTATTTATTACTAATTGGTGAACATGGACGTAGTGAGAATTGAATAGGTGGTTGATTCAACCATTCTTGGTATGCTTCCTCTCTGAGTTGTGTTGTTATTGCAACCTTCTCTCAAGTTTACATTGTAGTGGGGTGCAACAGAAGAAGATAGGTAGGTTGCTCATCATCAAAATCTTAATTTCAAAAATATTGAACATTAATACATCAATGATATTAGTAAGCACAATGCAATTGGTTTGTTCAAATTACATTATACCAAACAATTATTACCATCACTAACCCAGGATTGTGGCTCGAAGATGGCATGTTACAATTGGAAAGGTAAAGCAACTGTCCATTTTCATCTACCAATTTCTTGTGGTATCTTTCTTCTGAAAAGAGCTTTCGACATTTTTGAATTGGTGGAACATTTTTTGCATCTGAACTCGATTCTCAATCAGAATCCTAGAAATTTGGATACATTTTTATTCAGATTGACATGGATAAAAAATAAATTCAATTAGATAATCAAGATATAAATAAAATATGAACTTATTGGAGATGGAAAGGGAGACCTCCATCCTCTGAGATGGAATTTGATCAATATGGAACAAGATGGAATTTGAATAATTGACCATTTGATATTATAAGTTTTTCTCCCTGCATTTGAGCAAAATCAACAATAATTTTTTAAGAATAAGATGAATTCAAGCCAAAAATGTATACTATGAAGTACTAAAAGTGATGTGGATGCATCCTAAAAGATAATTGAAGATGGATATACTATATATGTGCAAATAAAAATTCATATGATGTTTAAATCATAATGGTAAGTTTCTTTAAACAAAACACTCCGGTGCATCTATAACAATATAAAGCATTGGGTCGTTTAATTACCAACAATATCGATTCTCAAAATTTCAAATAAATAAAAAATAATTATATGATATCAGTCCTCCAAAAAATTTAGCGCATTGGTGCTTTGTCTAAAAAAATGCATCGATGCGTTATGTTGATAAACACACTGATATTTCGAAAATTTTTAAAAAAATGCAACTTTGTTTTTTTACAATTGAAACATGAGTGGGAATTTATTTTCCGAAAATCTAATTTCATAAAGTCCTTTAAACAGTAAGAATTTATTCACTATTTCATTATTTTTTCCAAAATTTACAAGGGAGAGATTTGTAAGAGAGACATACTAGGGAGCATTGTGGAGTGAAAAAATACTTTGAAACAATAGAATTATTCAAAAGATTCGAATTTGAAGGGTATCATGACTCACTCAAAACCCTTTTGGAGCAACAAAATTATTCATAAGATCATAATTGGAAAGGTTAGTGATTCACTCAAAACTCTGCATAGTAAAAATTTAAAATTTTACTGTTTATTTTAATAATAAATATTTTTACAATTTCTATCCCTATTTAGACTTAATTAAAATTGAGAAAAAAAAATCATACTAACCTTAAGCCCTTGCTTCTTCTTACTTATTTGACTCTAAAATTTTAGCTTAGGGTTTAACTCTCTCTATCACTTCACAACTAGGTATTTTCATTTTAGGCATTTTAAATTTAATGGGTTTGTGTTTATATATATAAGGTAGCTGACATGTGATGCAAGGGTACCACTTATTGCATCAGACCCAAAACCTCTTGGGCCCAATTTTATTTTAAAAACAATTTTTGGTTATCGATGCACTTATTTGACTATAACACACTAGTGTGCTCACTAATAAAGCGTACTGGAGACACTATAACATAATTTAACAAAAAAAATCATTCATCGATGTGTATTTTTTTTCGTTCATGGTATTATTTTTTTTTTCATTTTAAACTCTAGTTGTGGTGTTGTTATCGATACATATCACACCATTGTAAGTCATAATTTTAAAAAAATAAAAAATTTCTTGTTAGCATGTTTCCTATATCAAACACACTCGTGCTTTCAAACTATTAAAGTGCACCAAAATCCAATTATTTTTTTTTGCTAAAAATTATGTGATTTATTTATAAAATATATTTAATAGCTTATGTATTGAATGTTACAGGTTGTATATTCATAAAACAAAACATGTGATAATATTTCAAGTAACAAAAAATATAATTGACACAATGATAACACATCCAAAAAAGTAAAAAAGACAAGTTCTTTGTAAATTCTATACAAAATTAATATGTTTGAACTATATGTAACTTTAACTAATATATATTTGTTAGTGTGTGTCATGTAGAGCCACAAAATGATGAAGCTCGATAAGATTATTTTTTATCTAAGTGCAGAATAGTGTAAAAGTTTGATGGAAAAATTGCAAAAGGATGAATCAGGTGAATGAAAAAATACTATTCAATATGAGTTCTCTTTTGAATTTTCATTAATAATATACTTAAGAATATTATTTAACATGTTTCAAACAATATATTAATTCACATATGTTTAATATTCTACAGGGACCAACAACGAAGGAATGAAATTTTGTGATAAGAAAATAAAAATTATAGAAGATGTAAATGATGATGAATTGGTCCTTAGCTCATCTGGAGTGGTGTTGAAGGTTAATGAAAGGAGAAAAACATTTTACAAAACTATGAGGGATATAGTGTGTTATCACCATAACAATTCAGTATGGACTACAAATTTCAGATTTAGCAGAGGGCTAAAGTAGCGTAGAGATACAACATGATTTGGAGGACTGGGCTACATATGGCGGAGAAGGGACAATATAGCAGAGGCGCAAAAGGTGGGGCCCGATGGACCATAGATCATGGAGCCGCCCAGATCAACGACCATGACCCATATCAGGCAATGAAATAGCACGAGGTTTAATTATGTGAGAGAGGGCTAGGGAAAATACCACGGTTTATTTTCCTGGACACGTGGTGACACCAGAGGTACATCGGGGCGAAACCTGGTCTACTCAAAACCATTTTTTCCAACCCCCGATATCAGAAGTTGATGGTATTATCACCTGCTAATCTACATTTTATTTTTCCAAAGAAGCTTGTCCTTGTGTTATCTTTCCACTCATATTTTAATATTTTTCCACCAGCTCCATCAAGCTCCCATCACCTAAATCCTTCACCCAATGGATCATCCAAAATGGTCATGTACTCCATGAGTAAAAAATTGGCAAATATCCCAAGCCTATACCTAGCCTTAATTATTATCTAAATCCCTTAGTTCCACCACTTCATTCATTTTTACCCTTATATTCATATTATCGTTGAAAATAAAAAATATTCCTTTTATTAAGCACCCTAATCCTATCCACAAAGTCATGTGTTAAGGATCATATGCCCAAAGTCCTTAGAAAATAGAAAAAATGGGTTTATTATTATTAATATAAATATTTTTATATTAAAATATTTATATTAATATTTCATCCAATATTTAATTTATGGAATCACGTCAAATCATATCATGGGCACAAATCTCAATTTATAATGCGGAAAAGTCAAAGGTTGGATGGAGGGCACACATACATATAGAGGATTGAAATAGAAAGGAGGTTAATTATGTGAAGGTGCGCCAGGAAAAACTACTGTGGTTTATTTGGTGGACACGTGTTTTTACATGGAGCACATTGGAGGTAAAAGCAAATTGGATTAAACCACTCCAGCCAAAGCCCGATATAATAAATGCACCATTTATCATATCTTTAATGTGAGACATTTTTCCAGGAGTGCATTTCAACAACAAATATGGAATTTCTAATAAATGAAATTCCTCCTCACCATGAAAAGGTTTTACGGAGGTAAGATTTAAGTTTTACAAATTAAAGACATTAACACTTATTTCCATGAAAATTATTTAAATGGGAAGATGAACTTGAATGAAGACTTGGATAATTATTTATCCAAAGATTTACAGAAGTAAAAGAAGAAGATAAAATGTATTTTACCAAAGACGGTAAACTGGAAAAAACACACAACAAATGTTTTTTCACAGTGAAATGGTAACAGCAAATGGTTTTTACAATGAAATGGTGAATTGGGAAAACAGGACATGGTTTTAAAAACAACGGGCATGAATTAAATTATGGAAATTTAATTGTACAGGATAGAAAAATATTTGGGAATTATTTTTATTTCAAATATATTATTCCCAAATATTTAATGAGAATATGAATAAATGGGATTAAATTTGAAAGATTATAAGTGACATTTCAAAGAGAACGTGATAGAGGAAGGAGATGGAGCGTCAGAGGAATCTACAGGGATCATGAAACATTTTTTTTCTTCTGAAAACTGTCATTTGTAATCATTGTAGAAGCTGAACCATTTCATTTCAGTTATTGTAATCAGTTACACATTGAAGGAACTCGAATTGTATAAGTATGAGAGGTTATGAGTGTATTAATGATAGCCATAAGTGCAAGGGCACAATTAGGGTTGTTATGAACTTCATTGTAATTTTTCTGGGACTGAATTGAATACAAATGCAGAAGCATTTTGAAATTTTTATGAAAATGTTCTAATGGCTATTATATAAGTTTTGTCTTCCTTCATTGTTTTTATTTCCTATGTTATTTAATTCCATTTACATTTTCGTCTTTTTAAATTGGATAGTTAAAACCCCATAATTCATCCTTTGATGCTCTCGATTGAAACAATTTAAACTGTGTGTATTTCTTCCTAACTAATTCAAAATTCATTTTATTAATGCTCTAATGTAGTTACTTGTTTTTCCCATTTCCTTTTACACTCTAAAAATATTATTTACAACTCAGATTCATTTCCTCATTTATCCTTTATCCTCTGGATATTTCTATTGGCCAATTAATGTTTTCATTCATTTTCGGAATTTTGACTCCATAACCCTAAGTGCCCCTCCTCTTCTTGGCCAACAACTTTATAAAAACCCCCCAAAACAAACCAAATCTAGCCACTGATTTCCATAGATATATCAAGTGACATCAGAGAGCTCTCTCTGAGTTGATAAGGCTAGTGTCTAGCTCTAAAGTAGGTTGAAACAATTACCTCTATCATTTGTCTATTCAGCCAGAAAAAATTTACAGAGTGCTAACGTTTTGGCATCGTTGTCGGGGACGAAATTGAAAATTTTTCCCTGGGAAAGAACGACATGGTTGAGGTCTAAGTTCTGAGAGAAGAAAAAACTTAGAAACATATTGGTTGTATCCCCGCTCTGGCGACTCCACACATCAAAAAATTAGTTTGAAGGTGATTCCACTGGTAGAAGAATCCAAAAGTTTAAATTCTCACTAGCGCCTCCACTCTCAATGCAGAATCCAACTTACAAAACATCATTGGCGACGCCACTGTCCAAAGATGAGTTCAATATTTGCAAGGTATGTTCCAATGAAGCGATCTCATATTCCTGGCTTTCCAAATCATATTCCTCACATAAATTGGCAAAAATATTTACCTAAATTCGAAGATTGAAAAGGAAATGATGTTGCTTTGCACTTGATTAGATTTCACATGCACACATGTAAGCTGGGGGTTGAATTTCATGTGGATTGTTTAACAAAAATGTTTATAGATACTTTGGAGGGGAAAGAAATATTATGGTATGAAGGTTTAAAACCAGACAGTTTATACTCTCTTAAAGATTTCCATACAACATTCTTTAAGCATTATGGAGAATCTAATCCTTCATTCTTGGTGTTTGAAGATTGTTGTGAATTTTGTGAACATTTCATTAAGTACCTTGAAAATGTTTTTGGTAGTGAAGAGTGTATGAATGATGAAATCATAGAAGCCCTTTATGAATATTCATCCCAACAAAAAATAGTAGCCCCTCCTTTGGTTGAAGATGAAGGTGATCAAGAAATTGTTGTTAAAAGTCATTTTCCTTCTCCTGAACTTGATAGAGATATTCAACAAGATTTCCAGCAAGACAAAGTGTTTCAAAGTTGTCTTTCTTCCCCTATGAATGATGTGGTTGTTAAAATTATAAGTGGCCTAGACATGGATGAGGATTCTGAAACTACATCTATGGAGACTTAAAGCAATGAACAAACAAATGACATAGAGTTTCAGGAAAGAAACACAACAACGTATGCCATTTTTCAATCAGAAATACAAAAAGATAATGAAGAGGAAGTGGTATTATTCGATTCATTTGAAAATAATGTTTTTGAAAGTGCATCCATGGGAACTCTAGACTATGAAATAGTGCATTCTATTAGCTTTTCACATTTGCAAGAAGGTTATGAACAAGAATTTATTTCCATTCGTTCATTTGAAAGTCAAAATGACAGTCCTCAAATAAATTTCTAGAAGTTTAATGAAACCAAATTAGAATTGTTTGATGAACAAGAGGATAGCCTTGATGCACATAATATGGATGTCACATTTGAAGATGTTCAAGAATGTATGAATATTTTTGTTGATATGCATGGAAGAGTAGACAAACCTGTTGCTCCCATTTCATTTGAAAATGTTCTTAGAACAAAAGAAATAGAGAAAAAACAACAAACACTTATGAAAGAGGCTTGTCTTTCTATTTTTTCTCATCAAGAAGAAATGATTTTTCATGGTTTTCAAGATCCTGTGGCCATACTATTACAATATTTAGTCAAGGAGGAATTTGTGTCATTCATAAGCTCATATTTTGGATTCTATTTTTTCTTTCAGCTACCATCTTTTACATTTGTCTGCCAGCTTAAGAAAGATGTGAGCAAAAGAGAATCAGGAAGCCAATCACTTGATTGGCTACATTGGCACTTTAGGATGACTTGATTGGGTATTCATTTCAACATTTTTAGAGTAGGTAGGAGTGTGCGAATAAGCTTGCTAGTCAAGCATTTTTCAATCTAGATTTTCAGTATTGTGTATAATCAGTTTTCAACAGTGTATTCAGTGTTCAGTATCTAGTTAAGAGCAGTGTGCAGAATTTGGTTTTCAGCAAACACTGGTGATAGGTCGGAGCAAGGTAATTCGGTATGGACTAATAATTTCAGATTTAGCATAGGGATAAAGTAGTGTAGAGATACAACGTGATTTGGAGGACCGGGCTACATATGGAAGAGAAGGTCCAATATAGCAGAGGTGTGAAAGGTGGGTCTTGACGGACCATAGATCATGGAGCGACCCAGATCAATGACCAAGACCCATATCAGGCAATGAAATAGTATGAGGTTTAATTATGTGAGAGTAGGCTAGGGAAAATACTGTGGTTTCTTTTCGTGGATGCATGGCGACACCAGAGGTACATCAGGGAGAAAAGTTGTCTCTCAAAACCATTTTTTCCAACCGCCAATATCAAAAGTTGATGGTATTATCACTTGCTAATATGCATTTTATTTTTCCAAAGTAGCTTGTCCTTGTGTTATCTTTCTACTTAGATTTTAATAATTTTTCACCAGCTCCATCAAGCTCCCATCACCTAAATCCTTCACCCAATGGATCATCCAAAATGGTCATGTACTCCATGAGTAAAAAATTGGCAAATATACCAATCCTATACCTAGACTTAATTCTTATCTAAATCCCTTAGTTTCATCACTTCATTCATTTTTATCATTATATTCATATTCCCATTGAAAATAAAAAATATGCCTTTTATTAAACACCCTAATCGTATCCACAAAGTCATGCGTTCAACCTCATATGCCCAAAGTCCTTAGAAAATAGAAAAAATGGGCTTATTATTATTAATATAAATATTTTTATATTAAAATATTTATATTAATATTTAATCCAATATTTAATTTATGGAATCACGTCAAATCATATCATGGGAACGAATATCAATTTATAATGCGTAAAAGTCAAAGGTTGGATGGAGGGTGCACATACATATCGGGGATTGAAATAGAGAGGAGGTTAATTATGTGAAGGCAGGCCGTGAAAAACTACTGTGGTTTATTTGGTGGAAACATGTTTCTACATGGATGACATCGGAGGTAAAAGAAGTTTGGATTAAACCACTCCATCCAAATCCCGATGTAATAATTTCACCATTTATCATATGTTTAATAAATGAAATTTCAACAACAAATATGGAATTTCTAATAAATAAAATTCCTCCTCACTGTGAAAAGGTTTTATGGAGGTAATATTTAAGTTTTACAAATTAAAGAAATTAATGCTTATTTCCATGAAAAAGATTTAAATGGGAATATGGATGTGAACGAAGACTTGGATAATTCTTATCCAAATATTTACAGAAGTAAAAGAAGAAGATAAAATGTATTTTACGAAAGATGGTAAACTGGAAAAAACACACAGTAAATGTTTTTTCACAGTGAAACGGTAAATTGGAAAAGCATTACACTGTAAATGTTTTTTACAGGGAAATGGTAACAGTAAATGTTTTTTACAATGAAATGGTGAATTGGGCAAACAAGACATGGTTTTAAAAACCACGGGCATGAATTAAATTATGGAAATTTAATTCTACAGGATAAAAAAAATATTTGGGAACTATTTTTATTTCAAATATATTATTCCCAAATATTTAATGAGAATATGGATAAATGGGATTACATTTGAAAGAGTATAAGTGACATTTCAAAGAGAATGTGGCAGAGGAAGGAGCTGGAGCGTCAGAGGAATCTGCAGGGATCATGAAACGTTTTTTCTGAAAACTGTCATTTGTAATCATTGTAGAAGTTGAACCATTTCATTTCAGTTATTGTAATCAGTTACACACTGAAGGAACTCAAATTGTATAAGTATTAGATGTTTTGAGTGTATTAACGATAGGCAGAAGTGCAAGGGAACAATTTGGGTCATTCTCAACTTTATTGTAATTTTTCTGGGACTGAATTGAATACAGATGCAGAAACATTTTGAACTTTTTATGAAAAGATTCTAATGGCTATGATATGAGTTTTGTCTTCCTTCATTGTTTGTATTTCTGGTGTTCTTTAATTCGATTTACATTTTTGTCTATTTAAATTGGATAGTTAAAATCCTAGAATTCATCCTTTGATGCTCCCGGCTGAAACAATTTAAACTGTGTGTATTTCTTCCTAACTAATTCAAAATTCATTTTATTAATGCTCTGATGTAGTTACTTGTTTTTCCCGTTTCCTCTTACACTCTGCAAATATAATTTACAAATCAAATTCATTGCCTCATTTAGCCTTTATCCTCTGGAGAGTTCTATTGGCCAATCAATGTTTTCATTCATTTTCAAAATTTTGACTCCATAGCCCTGAGTGTCCCTTCTCTTATTAGCCAACAACTTTATAAAACCCCCCCAAAACAAACCAAATCTAGCCACTGATTGCCATAGATATATCAAGTGACATGAGAGAGCCCTCTTTGAGTTGATCAAGCTAGTTTCCAACTCTAAATTAGGTTGAAACAATTACCTTTGTCATTTTTCTATTCAACAACACAAAATTTACAAAGTGCTAACATAGTGGAAGAAACATATAGACATACTTTCCACTTTCAATACATAAATCAATAAAATGATTCCAAGAACCAGGTTATATCTAAACTATATTAATCATTTCCAGATAAATGATTAATGAGACCTATCATACTTCCAATAGAAAAAACATGCAACAAAAAAAACAAATCATTCAAAAAGTAATATTCCTAAAAATGATTATCTAGAATATGTGTATATTACTACAAAGAATTCATTTATTAATATCATTTTTTTTTATATTTAGTGTTCATATATCAATATAAAAAAGTTTATTATCATGTTACTTTTTTCAGAAAGATTATGAAAATCCCAAAGGCCCAACGAGCTAATATCAGAAATATGCCAGTAGGAATGTCCAAAAAGATGTACAAGGAGATGTTCAAAGAAATGGACATAATTACATCACAGGAGGAGCCATCTCAACAACAACATGCTTCAAATGTATGAAATCATTGAATTTTTCTATTAGGTACATATAAATAAATAATTATCATTAAATATTAATTTTCAAGTATTTTCTTGGATAAAATAAAACAATATGAAACACATTCATCACATAAAACAGGTCGACAAGGAAGAGAATGGTTGATAGAAAAGTTTGTGAGTAATTGTTATTTCCTTATAACAACTTAAGATTTCATTTTTGTATATCTTAAGTTGTTTAACAACAACCATCCTTGAATGTCTTCAAATAGGTGCTAACATACAAAAAAGAGTCATCGGAAGAATTGATTGACAATGGGTTAAGTATGGGTTGTGAGTATATGTTTGTTGGATCATGTTGTCATTGATG
>ML794395.1:18372-35995 GCA_009831015.1 Picea engelmannii
CAAATTGAAGACTTTCTGCAATGTAAAAATGATTTCGAGTGTACAAACATAGACTTAGAAAATGAAGATGAAAATGTAAAAAGATCTGATTTTGAAAATGATAGTGTAAATAAGATAGATTCAGGAGAGTTAGGTGATGATGATATGGAAGATCATGTTTTGCATTTGAGAAGTAATGTTTTACTTAGGGGTTTAGTTCCTTTAGAGGACTTATTTGATTTTAATGATGTAGCTAAAAAACCAAAAATTGAAGCCAGTGGTCAAGAAGTAGAAGATTGTAATATAGGGACGGAAAAGAAACCCAGGATGGTGAAACTTTCCAAATCATTACCCCCTGAGAAAAAACTCAAATACATTGAGCTTTTCAAAGAATATTCAGACGTATTTGCCTGGGGTTACGAGGACTTGAAAGCTTATGACACTAGCATCATACAACATAGAATTCCAATAAAAGAAGACCAAAAACCTTTCAGACAGAAACTTAGGAGAATCAATCCCAAGCTACTTCCTCTGATAGAAAAAGAAATCAAAAAAATGTACGATGCTAAAATCATAGTCCCGTTACGGTTTTCCAAATGGGTTTCAAATTTGGTCCCAACACGAAAGAAATCTGGAGAAATCAGGCTCTGCATCGATTTCCAAAATCTGAATAAGGTCTCTCTGAAGGACAATTACCCATTGCCAAAAATGGACCACATATTACAAAGGGTAGTCGGATCTAGTCGAATCTCTTTACTGGATGGGTTTTCGGATTATAATCAAGTACTCGTTCACCCAGATGACCAAGACAAAACCGCTTTCACAACACCGTGGGGTACATTCATGTATGTGAAAATGCCTTTCGGGTTGATGAACGTCGGGGCCACATTCTAGAGGGAGATGTATATCTATTTTGTGGAAGAACTCGACAAATTTATTTTCATCTATCTGGACGACGTAACTGTGTTTTCCCAATCTGACAATGAGCACTTACGACATCTCAGACGAGTTTTTGAGAAATGCAGGAAATTTGGGATTTATTTAAATCCTAAGAAGATCCTTTTTGGATTAGAGGAAGGTAAACTGCTAGGGCACACAATCTCTAAAGACGGAATTAAAATAGACCCCAGCAGAATCGAGGCCATTCGTAAATTAGAACATCCAAGAAACATCAAAGAGTTACAGTCTTTCATCGGAAAAATAAACTTTCTGTGGAGATTCATACCCAACCTGGCAGTGCTTCTCAGAGACATCACAAACATGTTAAAAAAGGACACAAAAATAAAATGGGACACCGAATCCAGGCAGTCTTTTGAACAAGTCAAACGTGCACTCATGCAGGCTCCAGTCTTGATCAGTCCTGATTTCACCAAAGATTTTTATCTTTTTTCTTTTGCCTCTGAACATACCATTGCAACAGTATTACTACAGAAAAATAGCGAAGGGTATGAACAACCCATAGCCTTTTTCAGTAAAGATTTAAGAGATGTTGCTTTGAATTATAAAATAATGGAGAAACAAGCTTTTGCCTTGGTGAAAGCTATAAAATATTTTAGGGTATACATTCTCCATTCCCACACCATTGCATATGTTCTGAATGCGGTAGTAAAAGACATTTTAACCCAGGACAATCTGGACGGACGAATAGGAAAATGGATTGCTATCATTCTAGAGTATGACATAGAGATTAAGCCTACGAAACTGATTAAAGGTCAAGGTCTAGAAAAATTAATGGCTGAATCAAATTTCCATGCTCTTGACATTAATTTCTTAGCTACAGTAGATGAACAGGGTGAGTAGGCGACTCCAAGCATGAGAGAGGTATTTCTCAACTCTCCATGGTACACAAACCTAATATTTGTTTTGCATAATTTACAAGCTCCCCCTGGTCTGACTAAGACTAAAGCTAGGTTTTTGAAACTAAAAGCATTAAAATTCTGTATTTTAGAAGGCAATCTGTATTGGAAGGATCCTGGAGGTATTTTGTTAAATTGTCTATTGAAGGATGAAGCTGACAAAGTACTGCAGGAGTTTCATGCAGGAGACTGTGGTGGTCATCTGAACTAGAAGGTCACAGCCAACAAAATCCTCAAAGATGGATTCTATTGACCTACTCTATTCGCTGATGTGCATCACAAAATGACTTTGTGTCATCAATGTCAGTTGTTTGAAGGCAAAAGGAAACTTCTTCCTCTACCCTTGAAACCGATCTCCGTTGAAGCCCCTTTCCAACAATGGGGATTAGACTTCATTGGAGAAATACTTCCTCCTTCTTCGGGCCAACACAGGTGGATTCTTACTACCACATATTATTTTACAAAATGGATCGAAGAAGTACCAAGAAGGCAAGCCACAGATTCTATCATTATTAAATTTCTTGAAAATAATATCTTGTCTCACTTTGGATGTCCTAGAAAGATTATAACTGACAATGCAACTGCTTTTTGATCGAAGAAACTCATAGTTTTCTGTAACCAATACCATATTGGTTTGGGACATTCCACAACTTACTACCCTCAGGGAAATGGGCTGGCAGAATCATCAAATAAAACTTTGGTAAACATCATCCAGAAAACTTTGCAGGAAAACAAGAAGTCGTGGCATAACAAGTTGGTTTTCGCACTATGGGCCGACAGACTGACCACCAAAAGGTCAATCGATATGTCACCATATCAATTGGTCTATGGCACAGAAATAGTCTTTCCCACTTCCTTAGGAGACCCTGTCATGAAATTGCTCCAAGACATGCAAGCTGAGCCAAATGAATCCCAAAGAAGGATCAACCAGATGATCCATTTGCGGCAGTCCAAGGAAGAAGTATACAACAAGACCCAGGTAGTCCAAGAAAGCATTAAGAAGATTTTTGACAAAAGAACCAAGGAAGATGATTTTGAGATAGGAGATTTGGTGTTGAGATGGGATTCCTGAAATGAAGACAAGGGAAAGCATGGTAAATTCGATAGTCTGTGGAAGGGACCATACATGATTCAAGCATTCAAAGGAAATAATGCTTTCTTGCTAAACAACAGTGATGGGACAGATCTACCAGGAGGACCGGTAAATGGCAGAATGTTGAAGCATTATTCACCGCCTCAGTGGAGACCTGAAGTCACACTTTCCATTGTACAAACCATTTTTTATTTTTTCTTGCAATTTTCTGAGTGAATAACATTGGTCAGTTGGTTGAAGCCCGAAGAGAAGGCCCTAAGCCTCTGACCACTATTTTCCTTTTTTCGAATAAAACCAATCAAGAAACAAAGGAAACTAGGGAGGAAGCTTCAGAACATCAGGAATAAGGATTCTTGGCACTTCACAAGGAGAGTACCATCCCCAGGTGGAACTATTGTTATCACCCTATAATTTATAGGATCAACTGGTGACTGGAATGTTATCTCTCTAGTGTTTTTGTTTGTCAAATGATTTTTCATTCTGCAAGTAATTTGAGAAGAAAAAGAAAAAGAAAAAGAAGAAAGAAAAAGAAAAAGAAAAAGAAAAGAGGGCATAAAAGAATTTCAATGAGAGCCCCATGCAATAACAGTGACTTGGTCCATACCTTTCAAGCATGGCCAAGTTATTTTAAATTGATGTTGATAGGAATAGTGAATAATCTTGGCTAAAATATTTAATCTTAGCCAAATAATCTAGGTTAGTTAGTGAATAAATCTGGCCAGACTGTCTAATCTTGGTCAAATAGCCCCAGGGTAGAATAAGTTCTTAGCCCAATAGTTTAATATGGGTTAATTGTCATAGGAAGTTAAGTTAGAACATAGGCTAGTTTGCTTTACTTCAATAAAACCAGCTTGATGATCAATGTTGCACCATGTTTTGGATACTCGAAAAGTTGTTTGCCTAACCCCTTGGTGATGTAAAATGTAAAAGCTTGAAAAAAAAAATAAATCCATGAAATGCACTTATCCTAAGTTCTCTAGGCGCATATACTTTCCGCACCCACATTTATGCACCGCTCAAGTATCAATGGTCCAGATGATTGCGCTCAGATCTATGGTGGACAAATCTTTCCAGACCCCCCCGACCGTTCTTCCTTTAACGGAGTGGGGGGGGGGGGGGGCCNCCGGAATCACCGATAATGCATGCGCGCATCTGGACATCCCAGGTTTCGGCGCTCAGATCTATTGTCCGCATTGGATTCCAGACCCCCCGTCCATTTTTCCTTTAATGGAGGGGGGGGGCATCCGAAATGTGTGTTAAAGAGCGTGCCCAGATCTACGGTCGAAAGGAAAGCACACAGATCAACGACTCAAGGTGTTTTTCGGACCCCCCCCCGACTGATCTACCTTTAACTGTGGGGGGGAGGTCCGGAATGAAATCTTACTCTGGCGGGCCCCCTATCTATACGTGGCATGAATCTACTGGTCCCAAATCCCACCGCCTCTCACTGCCTGACATATCACATCACCTCCTCACGTCATCATCCACCTTTCCAAAAGATTCACATCCCATAAACTTCGTCAGTCCTTCCCCCTCATTCACTTGTGGCAAGCCCCCTCACCATGATTTTTTCCCCCAATCGATAACCGCCACATCACCCATTTGTATCCCTCAGTCACTGTCACCTGCCATCTCACACTCTAAGTGACCCGTTGGCCATTTATTACTGGATAACCTATCCGTTAACCAGCTGACCTATCCCCCGCGCCCAATGGGTACCTGTTTACTCAAAATTACCCTCACTCTTCATTCCTTCACCATTTACCCACTCATCGCACCAGAGAATTTACCCTGTTCTCTTATTTGTTACAGTCAGTCGCCCCCATCTACAGTCATCCCCGCTAACATTTTTTTTATTTGCAAGTATTGTTACAGTAATGGTGCCAAAGTCAAAACGAGCAGAAGGAGAGGATAATCCGTTTCTCCCACCTCCTTTCAACCTCGATAGGATTCCATTGGCCGACAAAGATTACTTAATCTCAGATACTAAGTGTGATTTCAACTTCGCTGACATTCAGTCATGGCTTAAAGAAGTTTTCCTAGATCAGAGTGAAGAAATTGGACTTTGGGAGTCCAACCTACCCCTGTATCTCTTCCCTCAGATTCACCATTTCCCATAGTTTTCTCTCAAGTGCCAAGCCCACTATATCCCCGAGCAAAGAGCCATCATATCCTCCTCCGGGGAAGTTCTTTTCCTCATCACGCCAGAAGCCATCGACCAAATGATGCAAATATCCCGAGATGACTCCACATCACCTTTCAACCTTGAAATCCTTACAGAGTTATACCAAAAGATGACTTTTCCTAAAAGAGCTCAAATATTTGAGCTTTTTCTTCCACAATCCGCTCAGCTCCCCGCTACAAATCCCCCTTATGCTTCCTCCATGTTCTCAACCAAAGGAAACTAAGTTATCACGTCCCTATGCCCCTTGTTGGGTTATTATTCAGATCAATGGGTAGATGAACCCATTCTGGGATTTTTGTCTATTTTCTCCACCGATAAGAATCCCACTACACAGTTCGATTTCAGCACATTCCTGGCAAATAATATTCACGAGCAATTTGTCAATTTCGCCACAGAAGGCATGTTCTGATATTCTTCAATACTGGCATACCTGTTCGTTTTCTTCCAAGCAGACATATTTTCTTTTTCCATGCAGAAGATGGACGGAGATGGTAGACCCCAGGTCGTGACCGCATGGACTTCCCTTCTCAGACATAACTCCACAAACTTCAGTTTCAAGTAGTTCATTGATCAGTTCTACCACCCAATGGTGAGTATGCTCAACAGCAGACCTGAACCCAGGATTAATGATGAAGTTCAGAGGATCCTACATCTCTTGGATCATACAAAGACTGGTGATTGGTACTTGTACCAAGATCACACTGATATCAAAATCTATGGGTGCGAGTTGGCCCCATATAAACTACCCAAATACTTACCTGTCTAAATTTTTTCTCTGGAATACATAAGGCAGATGATAAACTTTGATTATATTCACTTTGTGTCTTTAAAGAAAAAGCAACAACTCAGAATCAAAGGGAAGATTGGGTCTTTCATATGCAACAATCGAAGCACAGGGGAAGAAGTAGACAGGCTATTGAAGGAGATGAAATTCTTTGTGAGTTTCACATGGCACTATGATCCGTGTGGGATTATTTCCGAGATGAGGGTGAAAAACAAGAATATCCCGTATGTCCATGAATCTAGGCCTGAGATAGAAAAATTTGCAATTCAGACAGGATGGGAACCAAATACTTTGGTCGAGACAGAACAACAGGACTCCCCGGTCATTGTATCACAAACAACCACACCATAGGCTCCGAAGGAGAAAAGGTCTAGGCAGGATTTGTCACCTCCTGTCACTGAAGTGTCATTAGAAGAATTTTGATTGCATACTAAGAGTCGCAAAACCACAGCTCCTGACCCGGCTGGAGAAAATGAAGTTCCATATACTATAGTGACAGAGGTTGATCGGTCGCTTCTCAATACAAGCGGAAAGCAGATTATAACCACAATGTTACCAAAGAAACCTACAGATACTCCACCATTCAACCAGCCACGCAAGACATGCCCGAAGCTCAGTATCTTTGAGAAATATGATATGATCAAGAAAAAGAATCAGACTCTGACCAACAGCACATACGCCCAATTCTAGAAGCATACGTCGTCTGCATAACACAGGTTGCTATCGGTGTTCGACACAGAGAAGGGAAGAATGCACATGGCATTCCTCCAAGCACAAGTACCAGACCCAAAGGTAATCACTTATTACAAAAGGGACACTTTTGAATTCCAGACCAAAGACATGCATCCAACCGATCAAATGGATCTACACAAGCAGACGGGAGAAATGGTTTTCTCCACGCTGGCACATGCTTCCACTACTGCCTCCAGATTACAAGTGTCTCTGAACAACGTCCAGACATAGTTGAAGTTGGAGAAGATATCGTCATTTTCCAAAGACAACATGATCAAGACATTGGAGGAACTCGTCCTCAAGATCGGGTACGAACCCTCGAATGTGAAAGCAGTCGAGGAGATGATCAAGAAGAAAAAAACAGACATAACATCTTTGAGGAAGAAATTGAAGCTGCCACCAACAGTAGACTCGTAGGTGATTGAAATAGTACAAACAGAAGGAGAAAAGGATGAGATGCTTAAATTAATCATGGAGCAAAATGCACAACTGAAAGAAATGGAAGCTGATATGGAAAATCTAATGAAAGAGAAAGAACAGTTGAAACCCATGGAATTCATTCCATTGAGTGCAGTTCCACTCTCAGGAGTGAGCACAACATCACTAGCAGAAGTCCCATCGGCAAATCCACTGACGTATCAGGAAAAGACGGTTGAATTGGCCAAATCTATGGAAAAGATGAACCTGCAGGAGACAGAGATTAGCAGGCTCAAAAAGGAGATTGAGAACCTTCAGGAACTCAAAACTTCTTATCAAACCATCTTTTCTAAGGAAAAACAGGTGTCAAACCAGCTCAAACAAGAGTTACAACAGCTCCGGAAGCAAAAAATGGCAGGTAAAACACTGGCCGAAGTTAAAGAAAGTGTCTGGATAGACATCACCAAGTCTATGAATGAGATATGGCTGATGATATAGATTATGTTTGAGCAAAATGAATTGGTGCAGAGAAGAAAACATGCCATCGAGAAGATCATATCAGAATTGGGAGAGATGCCCACACAGGCTAATGAAATCATCAAGTTCCTAAATTCTAAAACCAGAGAGGAATTGGAAGAGCTAAGAATTGAATATAGAACAGAGACCATCCTTGAGGTCAAGAGAGTCTTGACCAAGAGAGGATTGATGCTACAACTGGAAGAAAAGGTTCAGGCCATGGACCAAGGGGTACAAAAGTTTTTCAACAAGATTGAGGCTCTACAGAAGAAAGGTTTTCATGGTCTGAAGGTGATAAACGACAAACTAATGACACTCCCGGACTACAAAAAGAGACTGGCCGATGTGGCTATGGATAGTTCAAAGTTTTCAGGAATTCAAGGCAGCATCACTGCAAAGGCATTCCTATATGCACTTCAGTTGGACATCAACATTCAACATGAGATTCGGTATATCTTCATCACCAAGCCTACCTTCGCCAAATACACAGAAATGGATGAAGTCTACCGAAGGCTACTCAAAGTCAGTGTTCCCAGTCATCTTCGATGGGAAGAGCTTTGTGACCTAATCAAGTAGTATATGAGTTGTCCCAGCCTAGTCAGCTATCCAGTCAGATGAGGTCATGCAGAGGCCTCCCCAACGGCTCACCCAGAAAATAGCATGCAGTTGCGACACATCACCAAATAGTTCCTAGATTTTTGTAGATTGTTAAGTTAGTTAGGCTAAAAATAGATTTACCATGTCCTGATCTTTAATGACAGGATCGTTTGTAATTTTGGGTTATAAATACTTCACTTTTCGAAGTATTGAGGGTTGATCTTTACGCCACGCGAGCTATCAGACTGTAATATTTTTCAAGAGATCTTCCATTAATACACATAGGCATTTTTACAAGATTCTTGTGTGTATTCACTGGTGATGTTTTTATTTCTAAGTTTAATGTTATTCTCGCTTAGTTATCACACTGTTTGCTAAATCTAATCTTTGAAAGTAATGAATGTTGCAGTATTTATCTTCGTATACCCTGTTTCACACTTTGAAAGATTTGTATGTTTTATCTTCTGATTTTATGATAAAGAAATTATTAACTGCTTCTTTATTGTAACTAACCTTCTCACCTTTTTCTGTTATTCCTCATTTATGCTACTAAAAGAATCCAGCGATTATATTATCTCTCCCTGTGAAAGGTTTCTTTGTTTTCTGGTTTGGATTTCATTCTTACGATACAGACCCCATAGCCCAACGGATGTGTAAACTATCTCAGCCAACCCGAAAAACACTACAACAACAAAACCAACTTATTTATTTACCTAGCCTAATATTTTAAATTTGAAACATATCTTAATAATATAGAGATATCCCTCTTTGAAGTTGGTAGGGCTAGATCCCAGCTTCGAAGCGGTTGGATAAAGTTACCTCTCGTAGATTTCTTTTTTCCTGACAACCTCTAGGAAATTTACAGGGTGTTAACAGGTCCTTTGTTTGTTAAGTAAACATCAATATCTACAACATCTGCCCATAACTATAAGGGCAAACCAACATGCAATCTCATACTCCTTGCACGCTCCATGATTGTCTTGTTCATCCTTTTTGACACACCATTTTCTTGTGGTGTTCTTGGAACTGTCTTGCTGCAAGATTCACCTCCATTATCTGATCTGAGACACTTCAAACTTGTTCCTGTCTCATTATCAACCAAAGATTTTCATTTCTTAAAAGTATCAAAAACATCAGATTTTTGTCGAATGCAATAAACCTAAGTTTTTCTAGTTGCATCATCAATAAAAGTAACATAATAACGAGATACACCAAGAGATGATTCCTGAGCTGGTCTCCATACATATGTATGCACAAGCTCTAACCTTTCATTCTTCTTTTCTTTTCTGATTCTCTTCTATTTTCTATAAACACAATGCTCACAGAAGTCCAAATCAATTTGTTTAAGATCTGACAACAAATTTCTTTTGTGAAGTATTTGCATACCCTTCTCACTCATGTGTCCCAGCCTATGATGCCATAGTGATGCATCCACTCTTGTAGAAGATAAAGAGATAGAAGATTCAGTATTACCAGTACATAAATACAATGTACCTACCTTCTCTCCTTTTTCTATCACCAATGATCCTTTGATGACCTTCCACGTATTATCTATAAATATGGATATACAACCTTCACTTTCCAACTGCCCTGTTGAAATTAGATTTTTCCTTAAATCTGGAACATGTCTTACCTCTTTCAACAACCATTGATTTCCATTGCGTTGCTTTATTTTTACCTTTCCCATTCCAACAATTTTTCATGGTGCATCATCACCCAAATGAACCTGTCCAAAATCACCTTGAACATAATCTAGAAAATGTCTCCTATGGGGTGTGATATGAAATGAAGCCCCTGAATCTACTACCTAAGACTTAGAAATATTATCTACAGAAAGAATCAAAGCATCTTGTAACACATCACCTGTTACATTTGCTTCCTGATTTTTCTCTCATGTTGTCCATCTCTTTGTTTCTTTGGAGCTCTACAGTCTTTCTTCAGATGTCCTTTCTTCCCACAATTCCAACACTCTATCTTTCCAAGTCTAGATTTGGATGTGCCCTTCCTAGAATTCTCGCATTTACTTGGGCCATTTCCTCTATCCTTTTGTCTTCCCCTGTTCTCCATGTTCAACGCATTACCTGATGTCTCACCTATGCTTTTCCATTTCATTTCCTCACTAAGGATAACACCAACAACATCATCAAATTTTAAAGTATTTGAACCAAAGACAGAGTTACTTACAACCATGACCAAGTCGTTCCAGCTTTCTGGCAATGAGCACAAGATTAGAAGAGCCCTGACCTCATCATCAAAGTCCACTTTTACAAAACTTAGTTGATTAATAACCGTATTAAAATAATTTAAATGATCTGCAACAAACTCACCTTCTAACATCTTCAAATTAAATAATATCTTCATTAGAAATACCTTATTGGATGTCGAGGGTTTTTCATACAATTTATCCAATGCGTCCATCAAAGCCTTCGTTGTCTTTTCTTTCGAAATATTGAAAGCCATCGATGCTTCCAGACTCAGTCGTATCGTTCCTAGAGCCTTTCTATCAATAATATCCCATTCTTCATGCTTCATAGTTGTCAGTTTCTTTGCTACTCTGCCCAATGGTAGGAATAGATCCTTATGATATAAATAATCTTCCATATGCATCTTCCATAACTGGTAGTTTTGGTCCTTAAATTTTTTGACCCTAAACTTTCCATCTTCTGACATTGCTCCCACTCGAACCAGGAACCCTCCTTTCCTGCGAGTTACCTTTCACTCTCATACCAATTGTTAGAAAAACAAGACCATGGAGAAATAAAATAAAACAAATGTGGAAACAAAAAATAGAAGATACACAATACAATAGAGACACAGATTTACGTGGTTCACCCAGTGTGGGATACGTCCACTAGAGAAATCGCCAGGTCCTTCCTTTATTATTATCCAACAAATGAAGGGATACAACCTATAGCAAACCCACTGTAACTTCCTCTTCTTTCTCTCCTATCTCGGAATACAATATTCACCATAATGCATAGTCACAATACATTTCCCTCATGACAAAGGGTTGTCTTCTAGGGAAAAAAAACCCTAACATAATTTCTATTGTTAGATCTGCGACCTTATAATGAACGATCCAGATTTACAATGAAATTACAATATATATTTACAAGGAAATTTTTCTACACTCCCCTGCGTGGAAGAGTGTACATTCTTCTGGGGTGTAAAGTCTTCATGGGGTATAAAAACAACTGAAAACAAAGACCTCTGAATCTGGAAGATAATCAGGCTCCACAACCAACAATGCATACTTTTGTCCATCAAAATGTGGTATTCCATTTTTATACATGTTGTCTCTCTCCATGATCTACCTTTTAGTGGTTAAACTGATTTTTGAAGGAACCTGCTCTAATACCAATTGTTGGATTACTNTAGTTTCAGAGTAAATAAACAATGAACAAATGTGAAATCATATGCATACATAGTATGCCAGTGTTTTTATGTGGAAACCCAAAGTGGGAGAAAACCACATAATATTTTTTCTTATATGTCTTTAAGAATTACATTCATTGGAAGCACCAACTTCCTTTATTTTCCAGCTGCAACTGGAAGGAGGCTCCACCCCCTTAGTTTCTCAGGATACAACCTGAGGGAAACTCCAACTCCCCAATTCTATGGCTACAACCAGAAGGAGGCTACAACCCCTTATGTTCTATGGATACAACCGAAAGGTGGCTACAACCACTTGTCCTTTCCCTGTCCAACCGCCTTCTTGTAGAAGTAGAATGATGGAACCACTGTCACACTATCACTCTGAGATATACTGTTGCAAACATGTACCAATCAACCTGTAATAACATGTACCAAACAACCTGTAATCAACCTATACCATAAACAAGTGCATCAACCATGCACCAACCTGTATCTCAACCTATACCAGCAACGAGTGCATCAACCATGCACCAAATATGTACCACTCATGCATCAAATACACATAAACTATGACTCATCAATATGTACCAACATCATCAACTAACACCTCATGTATGTGCCAACTCATCAACTACTTGTCTCAACCATGTACCCAAAATGTACCTCAACCAAAATCCCTCATCAATTTCATCATCCAAATCTTATTTGTAGCTCTGTAATAGACCTAGTGTATATGATCACATACCTGCAAACCTTCCTTAACTTTAACAACAAAAGACTATCATTTTCATCAAACTTTACTTTAGTCTCACGTGACTAATTTTGGATTAGTCAACAACCCTAACTTGAAATAATCATAATTATGTACTTGTAATGAATAAATATCTAAAAATAGTACACAATGTTATTCAATGTCTTTTATGCAATTCCTCCAGCTTTCACTGCTTAGAACCTCTCAGAAAAGGAGTTATAGAAAAATGGCATACCTTGTTGAATTCTGGTTTATTCTAGAGAGAGAACTTGTAGAGCGTTCCCCGCATGGAATATTTGTTCTATGCATCTAAAAATAGTACAAAAAATACTACACTCTAACCAATGCATTTTGTCTTAATGAATTTGGATATGTTATGAAGAAGTTATGATGTTTTTACATGAAACACTTGTTTTATACTAGTTTCAGGACTAGCCACAAACCCTATTTTTCACGGAGTGTAACTCCAAAAATACAATGATACACAAGATGAAATTTTTATCACAGCTACTTGTATATGTTTCCTCAATGACCTCCATATTTAGTAGTCTGGGTCATTCTAGAAAAAAATTTATTGTTAAAATGGTGAGATGACATGTACATAACATACCTTAGAAAGCATCATCAAAAGAATTTATCCTCCCTTGAATTTCGGCCTTCTTTACTTCATCTTCCCTTTGAAATTCTCCTTAGATATCCTTTGGTTTCCTAAATCACTTGTAGATATTCAATATTCTCAAGTGTGATTGAAATGGGAGACCCTTGCCTTTTATTTATACTTTTATGTAGCTTCCTCAAGGGGTTACCTTCTAACCATCTAAAACCACTGTCCTTATTTTAGGGCTAACCCACTTCTAACCACTTGTCCACTTAGCAATTTCTCCATTAACTTTATTATTTAAATAATTTATTTTGTATCCACTTTGAATTATAATACACTCATCACTTCACTTTATTATTTAATTAATTTCTTCTTTGCAACCACTTTGACTACTTTGACCTCTTGCGGCTTCTAGATGACTCATGAGGGTTCTCCAACTTCACATGGCCATAAATCTCTAACCGTGAGGATTTATGTGACGTTCCACATACCAATGGAAATGGAATGACATGTATTATCCATCTAAAATAGTCTTACATTCAAATATATTAAAACTCATATCATTATACATCAAACAAACTTGGGTCCATTACCCAAACCTTTGTGCTACCACAATTCGCTATCGGACTTTCTTCAAGTGTTGACATCAATGAAAACCAACCCAAATAATAAAAAAATCCCCCCTTTGGCATTGATGGAAACACTCTTATGTAATACTGAAGTCATATCACTCATGATCCCTTTGTGACCATTGCTCCCCCTGGAACCATGCTTCTGTGCTCTCTCTCCACACATTTATATCCTGCATCTGATAAATATCTCCCCCTTTTTCATCAATGAAAAAGGTATCTTTCCATCCAGGGTTTCTCCCCCTAATTGAACTGTCCTTGGGGATACTCCCCCTGACTGAAATCTTCCTGAAATTGATCTCCCAACCTGAACTGTCCTTTATATGGTGCTTCCTCCTGTAAATCTAAGACATCTAAGATAAGCATTCAAAAGCATTCATTTTGGAGTAGAAATTACTCCGAGTCTCTAGCAAAGATACTCAAAGGCCTCCCTTGGAAGCGGTTTTGTAAAGATGTCTGCCACTTGTTCTTTTGTGCCCACATATTCAACTATGATGTTTTTCTCTTCAACTTGTCGTCGTAGAAAGTGATACTTTATTGGAATGTGTTTCGTCTTGGAGTGCATCATCGGTTTCTTTGAGATACTGATGGCACTTTTATTATCACAATATATTGGAATGGGCTCATCATACTCAACATGTATATCTTTCAAAGTTTGTTTCATCCATAGAACCTTAGTACAACATCTAGTTGATGAAATATACTCTGGTTAGACTATATATAAAGATACTGATGATTTTTTTCTTGCTTAGCCAAAATAATAAACACTCACCCAAGTAGAACGTTTCTCCACTGGTGCTTCATTGGTCATCAATGCAACCTGCCCAATCTACATCTGTGTAGGAAATAAGTGATAGATCCTTTCCTTTTGGATACCATAATCCAAACTCTTATGTTCCTTTAAGATCTCTGGAAATCCTCTTCACTACTAATAAATGTGATTCCTTTGGTGTTGCTTGAAATCGTGCCACCTATCCAACTGCTTGCATTACATATGGTCTGGATTTTTTCAAATATAGTAAGCTACCAATCATTGACCTATATTTCCTCTGGTCTGTATATTTTGAATCATCATATTTCTCAACTTGCAACTAGTTTGCATATGAGTGGTAATTGGTTTACAACCTTCCATTCTGAACCTCTTTAGAATTTCTCTGATATACTTAGTTTGAGAAATAAAAATTCATTGGTTGCTTTGATGTATCTGAAGACCCAAAAATAAAGAGAGTTCTTCAAGTAATGACATTTCAAATTCATTCTGCATATCCTTTGCAAATTTTTGGCTTAACCTGTCATTAATACTTCCAAAAATAATATCATCAACATAAACTTCAAGTAATAAAATACTATCTTGAGTTACCTTGATGTAGAGGTTTTTGTCTGCACTTCCTTTTCTGAACCCTGCCTAATGTAGATATTTATCCAGTCTAGAGCACCATGCTCTAAGAGTCTGTTTTAGACCATACACTGCCTTCTTAAATTTGCACACGTAATATGCATTCTCTGACAACTGAAATCATTCTGGTTTTTCAATGTAGACTTCTTCTTCAAGTTCCCCATTAAGAAAGGTTGATTTCACGTCCATCTGATACACTTTAATATTATTGGAGCATGCATAAGCTAAGAGCAATCAGATTGCTTCCATTTTGTCAACTGGGGAAAATGTCTCTTCAAAGTCGATTCCTTCAACCTGTGTGTATCCTTTACATACCAATCTAGCGTTTTTCCTTGTAACCTGTCCATCTTTATTCAATTTATTTATGAAAACCCACTGTGTTCCAATCACATTCTTATTCTTTTGTCTTGGAACCAATTCCCAAGTGTCATTCTTCTCTATTTGATGCAATTCTTCATCCATGGCCTTATTATAGAATTCATCCTTGATGGCCTCTTCAAAAATCCTTGGTTCAATAATAGATAAGAGTGCTAGGTGTGTTTGTTTTGGTGAACAGATTCTTCTTCTAGTCTCAACTCCTCCATCTTTGTTTCCGGTAATCTGATCTAAAGGATGATTATTTTGTACTCGTTTGTAGGTGTCTTTGGAAGCACTTGCTGAACTTTCTTTTCCACTTATGTTTGATCCTCTTCATCTTCCCCTTCTAATTCTTCTTCATCTTCTGCTTCTTCTTCGTAAAGTTGTTCCATTGATTCATTTTCTTCTTCCTTTAATTCTCGTCCACCTATTTCATCAATTGTTACATTGATGCTTTCCACAAATTTTTTCAACCTCATATTGTAACACTTGTATTCTTTCCTTGTACTTGAGTAACCAATAAGTACTCCTTTTTCCACACGAGAGTCAAACTTTCTCATTCCACCATCTTCTCTTTTGATGTAGCATTTTCTTCCAAATACTCTGAAGTGCTTCACATTTGTTGGTCTTCCTTTCCATAGCCCATAGGGAGTTTTTTCATTGTTGTTTCTAAGCATTACTCTATTTTGAATGTGAACTGTTGTATGCACTGCATGTGTCCAAAAAATGTCTATCAATTTTGAATCCATTAGCATTGTTCGAGCCATTTCATGTACTATCATGTTCTTTTTTTCAACAACTCCATTTTGTTGAGGTGTCCTAGCAACATAGAATTACCTTTTTATTGCATTCCTACTACAATAGTCCATAAATTCCTTTGAAGTGAACTCTCCTCGATTATCAGATCTTAAACATTTGATTTTTGAATCCATTTCATTTTCAACCATTTCCTTGAAGTTTTCAAAAGCTTCTGACTTATTCCTGCAAAAGAAAACTACAGTCATTATTGTATAATCATCAACTAATAACATAAAGTATTTCTCACCTTTTAGATCAATATGCACAATTTCCAGTGGTCTTGTCGTTGAATATTCTTTTGATTTGAACCTGGTCTTTGTTTGCTTTCCTTGTTGACAATTTTTACATGAAGTGTTGGTTGGTTTCATGATCTGGAGAATTTCTCTAACTGCTTCATTTTTGCTAACTTTGACAAGGTTATCAAAGTGTATGTGACCCATTCTTTTGTGTCATAGTCAACTTTCATCTTCCTTTCCTACACAACACTTTTCATTTCCAATTTCACTTAATACATATATGTTGCTTGAAGTTCTTGCAGCTGTTGCAATCCATTTTGTTAAACCTTATTTTCTTATCTCGCACTTATGTGAATCAAAATAAATTTTATGACCTTGGTCACACATTTGACTTACACTTAGAAGATTATGTTTCATATCTTCTACTAGTAGAAAATTTTATGCCTTGGTATTCTTGTTTCCAATTCTGACTGTGACTATTCCAATGATTTTATCTGAATCATCATTTCTGAAGGATATTGATCCGTCTCTTTCCTTTATTAATGTAAGAAACCTCTCTTTATCACCTATCCTGTGTTTTGAACATCCACTGTCAACATACTAACCACATTTCTTCTGCTTAGTTTGTAGAGCGAGTGTTCATTCTTCATTTATATATTGATTTTGGTTCCTTATCCAAGTTCTCTTCTGAGGTTCATGTCTGTGACTGTTGTAGTTCTATTTGTAAGTTTTAAACCTGTGAAGTAAAGCAATGCATATAGATTCTTAAGCAATACAGAAATTAATCAATGGCTCATACACAGAGTACATAGAGATTTTATACCAGAAACCCTCAATCGGGAAAACCTTTCTTATTTTCATTATATCGAATTTCACCATTCACCATACAATATATACAATGTTTTTAGGTATTCCGTAGATACCAAAACCCTAATCCCTTAATCCGGGATTAATTTACAAATCCGCTAAAAATAACAAAATCCGCTAAAAATAGCAAAAACTTCCAGACACAGTTGTCGTATCTGACGCACCCACACACACACACATGCAAAGAATATAACACATACCCAACATTCTCCCACTTGTTGTTTTCTTTACATCTAGGGGTCTAGGGGATTATATAGTCAACAATCCAGGGCAACAATGCCCATTGTTACTCTACACTAGGAGAACTTTTTTGTGCTCACAGACTTTGTTAATGAATCTGCAACATTCTTCAAAGTGTCAACCTTTTCCAGCAACACCTTCTTTTCCTCAACCATGTCTCTCACAAAGTGATACTGAACATCAATATTCTTTGTCTTCGAATGATAAGCTGGGT
>ML794395.1:47988-76135 GCA_009831015.1 Picea engelmannii
ATATATATATATATATATGATTATTAATTATCTTAAGTTAGTTTTATATAAAGGTAACTGTACCTTTATGTTGATATTATGGTAGCTGCGAGAGGTATTAACCTACACGTGTAACCTTGGACAAGGGTATAATATTCCGGGAAGAAAGAGAAACCCTAAAACGTTAGATAATAACCCTATAAGACAAGTCGTCTCAAGAGAATATTTAATATTGAGTTATTAGCCTCAAGGAGGAGAAGCTGGCCTAGTTAAGTGAGATAGAGATATATATATAGAGGGTGTTAGAGCTCATTTGACACTCACTCACTCACAACTGCATAAGACTAGTGGTGCAGAAGTTTGGAAGGTTGAAGCTTTCAGGAAAGAAGGGCCTGTAATCTATAGAATATTCCATGGACTCCAACATTGAAGAAAAACATGAGGAAGAACATGAAGATTCCAAGAAAGAGAGAAAAAATTGAAACGACAAATTGAACCAGTTTGAATCCACTAGAAGTAGTCAAGCAGAAGGAATGGAAGGAAGTTATGATGAAGAACAATGTATTTGAGAAATTGTTAAAAATACTTGAGCATTGATAGATAAAATGAAAGACTTGGGGCTAGAGGGTTATCCCAAAAGGATGGAGAAGACTATGATGATAGCTTGTTCCAGTAACTATACATACCTCTACCTGAGCCATTATAACTCCTGTAGTATCCATGGGTTGGAGTTTACATCTGATGAATGTAAATATTGTTCTTCTCAACAGACTAATTGAAGAAGATGTGTATGTAGAGCAACCTCGAGTTTTTTAGGTATACCAGAAAGAGACCACTGTATGCAAATGGAAGAAGACCTTGTATGGATTCAAGCAAACTTGGTGCAGAGCCTCTCATGTACAACAAAAGCATGGTGAAAACTTAAGAAGTATATTGAAATGGAAGTATATTGAAATGGTTCTTTAAGAAGTTTGGGATGATGGATTGAAAATCCATGGAAAAACTCCCATGATGACAAATATGAAGAAGTTGAGAGACTCTAATCCAGTAGACTTGTCTCTATATCGACAATTGATTGGCTCGTTAATGTATTTGGAGAATACTTAGTCAGATATTTGTTTTGTGGGAGGTTTAAGTTATGATATATAGTTGCATGGATTTATCGATTCAAATTGGGAAGGGAGAGAAGATGATAGAAGAAGTGCTACTTGGATATGTTTCAGTTTGAGCTTTGCCATGATGTCATGGGCTAGCAGGAAACATAAGTCTGTTGCACTCAAAACTATAGAAGTAGAGTATATTTTAGTTTGTGATTCTTGTATGGAAGCAATGTGGCTTCATAAGATGGTTTTTGGACTATCTTATCAGGTGTTGAACTCGACCGTGATATATTGTGATGATTAGAGCTATGTGAAGCTTTCATAGAATTCAGTGTTCCATGACAGGTTGAAGCACATTGAGGTCAAGAATTATATTCTTCAAGATAAATTCTAGAGGGGAGAAGTGGTTCTACAGTATATCTCCACAGATGAGAAGATAGCAGATATTTTGGTCAAGCCTCTATCCAAGATAAAACGTTTGTGTACTTAAGGGACAAGTTGGGGCTCATGGAGACGACTTCTTTATTGAAAAAGTAAGTGATTACCCCTAGGTTGGGAGGGAGAACTAATATGTTATTTATTTATGGGCATTCATTTTCCAGTTTGAAAAATGGTCCAGGTTGGGCAGTTCCTTTCCAATCCGGAAAGTGGTTCGTGATTTCTGACGGACAGTCATTTTCTAGTTCAAAAAATGGTCCAGATCGGACAGCCATTTTCGTAATGAAAATGGTCTGATATATTGTTGTTGTACCATAAACAATGATTCCCCTTCTAGCTAGTGTGGGGGAATGGTCTAAGACAATCATTCTTCTTGGAAATCACTCTGAGTAGTGGTCAAGTAGAATGGTTTTCCTCGCCGGGTAGTCATTCTTTCAAAGTTCACAGTTGTGAGCAGTTTCGAAGAAAGATCCATTTTGGAGAAGGGATGATTTTAAGGATGGAATTTTTTTTTTAAATGTAGAAACCTTGGCGAATATTACTAATCCTTCATATGCCAACTATAAATGTTTGGCGATATTTTTGTAAAAATATTCAAATTTATAAGGATTTTATATAGTTTTTATAAAATTTTGGCGATTTTTAAGGTAAAATAATGTTATCCTATAGAATTTGGGCAAATCATTTTTAAAATAGCGAATCTCATTTTTGGAAAAACCATGGAAAATTAGCCCATGAGCGAAATTTAGCCCCTAAAATCATCCATGTTTTGGAGGTTGGTGCAGGACAATAATTTCCATAGGAAATGGTCCAGACACTCATTTCCATAGCAATCAGGGACAAGAATTCCCTAGGACAAACTCATTCTCTCCAGGTTGCAATATGATTAGTGTCAGAGGAATGGTCCAATTAGGTGAATGGTCCAAGCTCAAAAATCAGGGACATGTATTCTTCTATGATTGGGAAGAATAGTCCAGATAGCCCATGGTTGATGTTTCACTTTCTGAGGGAAAATGCTCTTCCATATCTCATAGATGTGAGCAGAAGAATGCCCCATATGAATCAGTTTGTATCATGATATTGTTTATGCAGGTTGGTATCAGATGATATGATTGTTGTGGAGATTGTATGTCTATGGACATTAGTTGTATGCTACTATGGTGGATTCAATCCACTGGTAGTGATTGTGTGCCATTGGTTAGTAGCTATGTGCTATTATGAGTGATTTTGTACCACTGGATAGTAGTTGTATACTACTATGGATAGACACAGTTGTGCTCTATTGGATGGCATTATAACAACAATATGCTACTATCTGAGTGCCATGGAGACTACCACTAGTGTTGGAGTTGATTTCCAGCTAGATGGATAGCCAGTGTGTTGGTGGATATACATTCTCTAGGCAGAGAATGGTCTAGACATAATAGATTGTTGGTGGACATGCATTCTCTCTATGGAGAATGGTCCAAGTTGATAGTTTGTTGACATGTCATGGATTGGTATTTTCCTAAGGCACAAATTGTGGACCGATTAGGGAAATGGTTCAAAACCGATATTTTCTAAGGCATATAGGTAGAGACGGATCTCTATGGTACATATGACCCGATTAGATAATACTCCTAGAATGACATTATTGTAGGAATGGTCTCTGTAGCTCATGGCATAGCTTTCAACATCTGTTGGGAAAACCATTCTTCTAGGATGTTTGTCCGGATTAGAAGAATGGTCCTTGTATCACTCTATGGAGTGAGTAACTTATTCAACATCATGCATGATTACTTAGATGGAGTATGGATTTGAGAGATGATGCAGTTGATGCTATCAGATGATATTGATAGTGATGATGTTGCTCGTGAGTTGATCTATGTTATCATGAGATAACTTGTGTGGATATGATGATGCCACTGATTGAATGGTCTGTTTGTGCTCAATACTATTGCCTTTAATACCTCCCTAGATAGGAGGAAGTGTTGATATTATGGTAGTTTCAGTGTTAACCTCCACATGTAACCTTTGACAAGGATAGAATATTCTGGGAAGCAAGAGAAACCCTAAAACGTTGGATAATAACCCTAGAAGACAAGTCAACTCAAGAGAATATTTAATATTGAGTTATTAGCCTCCAGAAAGAGAAGTTAGCCCAGTCAAGTGAGATAGAGCAGTATAAATAGAGGGTGTTAGAGATCATTTGACACTCACTCAATCACAACTACAGAAGACTAGTGGTGCACAAGTTTGGAGAGGGAGTGCAGTTGCAACTCCTACAACTAGGATTTTGGATTTTGGTTGGACTTGGTCTCTTGGTTATGGTTTGGACTTTCTGCTTGGTTTATGGTGTGCTACCCTTGGTTGGTTATTGGCCTGATACTAGAATTATTTTGTTTGTCAAGGTTAAGGTGCTCGGGGGTGGCCTTTGTGCCTATTGTTGGGTAAAAATATTGCTATATTTTCTATGGAAAAATGATCACATCTCTTTCATTCTAACACTTTAAACAATCAGAATCACCATCCCAAATGAATAAGGGCCTAATTGAGGCCCTAACCAGGTGATCTCCCTATGATGTTGAACATGGTCATTTTTTTCCATCAACACCTCACAAATCAAATTTCAAATAATCACTTCAGGGGCAAACGTTCCCACAAAATATCCAAGAATATAATCCTCCCAAAATTCACGATACAAACTATCTTATTCAAGAACAGAGAACTTGAGGTCAAGAGGGGCATCATTAACTCATGATACATCTTAGGGATGAATTTTCTCAAAGCCTTGGGTGTCATTGCTAGTTGTTGGTTTAGATTTATTGTCGTGAAAGGACATATAAAGTTTAGGTGAGCCATCAAGACTCAACTTATGACAAAGGGACATTGGCTAGATAAACTAGACAGGCCAATTAATCTAGAAAAGAATATCACAAACATAATACCCACATCCAAAAGATCATGATTTCCAAACCATTAACTCCAAACCTCATCTTGGTGATGTTAAACACTCCTTAAGAATTTTCTTCAAATATTTAATTATCTTGAAATGTTTACATAAAACATTGGAGACAAAGTGAATTTAGGTAACAAAAACTTACAAAATGAGAATGCATGACTTTCAAGATGTTCTTTAGGAACAAAAATTTTGAGACATGAAACCACTTATACTTGTAAGGATAATGAGGAGAATAAGGGTAAAGAGAAATCCATGAAAACAAAAACTACGTGTTAATAATAATGACTTAAACGCTAGGTTTTAATTCCTCTTGAAAAAACCTTGGCTTCCATATAATTCTAACCAAAGATCTACCTAGTTCTAACTAAGGAGCCATCATACATTCATGAGCTTATTAGATGTGTCATGATATTATTGCATCATGTATAACAAAATTGCACAAAAGTGACAAATTTAATGGCCATAACTCTCTTATATTATGTCTCTACAAACCACACAACTAATTAAAAAGGATGTAAGGACTATATAATGGGCATTGAAATAAGAGTAAAGACTTTCATTAAAATTTCTATTTAAACGAGTTTGGTAAAAATACTACAACATTATATCTCAAACTTGATCTAAACTAAACTCTATTCCTTGTAATTTAACAAGCTCCATGTAACACCCCCCATCTTGACCCCCGATTAATTTGTAATAAATCATGATTAATGATGATTGACCTTAACATAGAGATATTATTACCATGCCATGGTAATTTGAAAAATGTAATTGTAATATTGATTAATAAAGAAAACCAAACCACCTGACTGAAGGGTGGAGCACAAGTACTGGCCATGATACCACAAGAGGGAATAGTGAGGGGGTTCCCAGAAGGGGGTTCATCATGATAGAGACCCCAAGCCACCTAGCTGAAATATTTTGGGGACATAACTAGTTATTTCCCCTTTTCCTAAATTCAAATCCAATTAGATAATGTGGGGGTTGGTAGTTGAACAATGAACCACCTAAAATCAATGAAGGTATGTAGGAATGGATGAACAACTAAAAATTTTCAGCCAAGGGTACAACAAAGTATCCACCTCATTTTCCTTGATTGACCCACGAGTTCTTCTTGATAGGGATTAAGATATTATTAGGTTACCTTTCAATTTACTAGATAACAATAGCATAGATAGGATCACTGAGAGAAACACAATCACAAGATACACAACATTTATCCTAGGAAATCCTCATGGGGAAGAAAACCCAACAACACTTCCTTAATATATATAGCCAATACAATTCCAAGACAATGAACCAAACAACATAGAAACTCCTCTCCCAAGGATGTGCCTCTCTCTCTCTTCCTTCCTCCGGCAATTGGTAACTGCATCTTTCTTCAATACATGCGCACTAGATGAGTGAGTTGTGTTAGTGTATAAATGAAGCGATAGCCTCTCTTATTTATACACACTAGAAAGTTCTGAAAGGAGGTGTCTCTTCACTGGAAGGGTCGACTTCTCTTTCTGGGTGGTTAGAACCACTTTAATTATCATGGGGGCCAACTTCTTAATTTTCCTATTACAATTAGGGTTTGACCAATCCGCAAAAGGGGATTTGGTCAATTACAATGCCCAACATGATCAATCCACAAAAGGGGATTGATCTAATCAATAATAAATATATTTTATCTTTATCCAAAAAGGGGATAAGAATATTCTTTGCAATTACACAATATTTTAACACTCCCTCTTAACAAGAAGGATATTCTTTATCTTTTGACAGGTCACTGGATGTCAACGTCAACTAGGTAGAAACATTCATTGGATAACATCATCAACTGAGCAACATCATCAACTGGGTATCATCAACTGGATAACAAGAGGCATCAATATAATCCACTTGGTCATCTGGCATCATGATCATTGACTGGCATATCTATAAATCATCGGAAGTTTTGTTCTCTTTATCTTCGCTCAGAAGATACTCTTTCTTTCTTTCGTCTTCACGCACAAGATACTTCTTTCTTATATTCACATAGAAGATATATTATGTTCACACATAAGATGTCTTATCGTCACACGGAATATATTCTATGAGTTTTCCCATTCCTTTTATGTTCTCCCTTCTCTTGTAGTCATCTATCTCTCCCATCCACTGGGGAGGACTACTACCATAGCTTCACTTCTAGTCATCCCACATGAACTAGAGAAGATAAGATGCTAGCCTGGGAAAGAATAGACTCCCTTTCCATGATCCACGCAGGATCACAACACAAACCTCAAGAGCCAACTAACCATTCCACATGGTCAAGGTTTGTGTTCTAGGCTACTCAATCCTTGGCCAGAGGAGAGTATCTGCCCGCTACCCTTTGTAAAAACATCCACATTCCTCTCTACGAGGGTGGTCACACCCCTCTCTACGAGGGTATTCTAGCATGTCCCTAGAGTATCCAAAACTCAACACTTGGACAGAGGCCATACTTGGAAAATTTATCATTCCCCTTCTCTACGAAGGTCTCTTCCTTCTCTATGAAGGTCTCTTCTCTTTTCATTCTCTATGAAGGTATACCTATGGGATTGCTCTTTCCTTCTCTACAAAGGTCTCTTCTCTTTCTCCTTCTCTACCAAGGTCTAGATATGGGATCTGAAAAAATCTCTTGTGGTCCAAAATCTTTCCATGGTATAATACCATGTTACCCATCTGTTGGGCACCATCCATATCCTTTCCTAACTACATCAAATCACGATCCTCCATTTCGAACTCAGAGATATGACTCCCTCTTGCACCAAACTAATAGCTTCTAATCGTCATCCTTGAAGTTATTCTTATGTAATATCCTGGGTGCCTTCTTGAGTTTGAACATTTCTTTCTTTCTAACTTCATAATAGAACAACCTGCTCCCTCTGCATCTATAAGAACGATACTGGAGCAACTTGTAGTTACCTGCATCTCATCCACTATATTTGAGTATCCATCTTTTTATTCATCTTGAACATTGTTTTCTGCATCTTTAGGAGCCTCCTGCTCCTATATAAATATTGGATATTATCTGGTATTTTCTGACTATCACCATATCATACGTCCTTCTCATGCTGTCTAATTTCTGCAAGTCACGCCATAAGTTGTTTCTTCCGAGACTTGTAAACTTACTTACAATATGCTTTGTTTGTCACTCTCATGAGTGATCATACCTGAAATAAATATTTTATCTCTTTATTTGATACTTCCTTCATAAGTCTACATAGACACTGAAATAGAACAAGGTTAATTAACATTCTCACAAAAAACTAACTTGTAATGATAAAGTATTAAAGTAAACAAGATACTAAAAATAAACATGAATACTTATATTTTGTTTTTGTGTGGGGAGGCTCCACGGACTCCACCATTTGCTATCTTTCTTCAGATCAACTATATTCAACTTAAAGTACATAAACCTCAATTTATGCTAAAGATTTCTTTGAGGGAGGAGATTCCTCTTCCTCTGCCACGTGTGCTTGATACTTTCTTTTCCATTTTACTTGAGGACAGTCATAGTAAAAGTGTCCCAACTTTTGACAGTTGTAGCATCTTATCTTTGAAACATCTTTCTTCTTATCTAGAACTCTTACGGAGTTAGCTTCTTTATTGTTCTTCTTGGAGGAACATCTTTTGTTCTTTTGAGCTGTAAGACCTTCCTCTTCATCAACAATTAATCTCTTATGTTGGTCTGCAAATATAGATTCTTCGTGTGTGCAATCTGACCATAACTTATCAAACTTGGGTAACTTGCTTCTTGCACACACTCCTTGTACAAAAGGAATCCAAAATGTTGGAAACCCATTTAGGGTTTTGGTTACAAGCTCTTTGTCACTAATGAAATCTCCAATAGTTGCAAGTTGATCTTTGATCTAAGAAACTCTCATAAGATAGGATGTGACAGATTCTGAGTTTTCCATCTTCATATTACGAAGTTGATTTCTTAAGGAAAAATTATGGCTATTGTCTTTGATTTCATATAACCTTCTAAGTGCTTCATACATTTTCCTTGTTGTTCGTAGTTCGGAAATATGAGGGATCAAGTGATCCTTTACTAAATCTGACACGATTCTCTTTTCTTTCTTTTCATTCTTCTTATGTTTGGTCTTTTTCTCTTCTTCATCCAGTTCTGGTACACCCACTGTAACATGTTCTAGGAGATCATTATCGTCTAGAATCATCTGCAGCCTATGCTTCCAAGATCTGAATTTTCTGGATCCTTCCAGCCTGTCTTCTACCCTCATGTTGGTAGCCATTCTTTCTTGCAATAGAAACCCTAGCCCTCCGAGCTATAGAAATAATAGAAAAATCAAATTTCTTGGATCTGAAAGCTGAACTCACCAAAAGATGCACTGGATTGAGGTGAGTATGTTGGTATAGTCAGATTTATGAAAATCCTAATTTTACCCCCTCAAACTTGATCTGCGGATTTTTGGACTCATGCTTCTGGTTTTCTAGTACTTCTGGTTTTCTGGTACTTCTAGTACTTTGGCACTTTTGGTTTTCTGGTACTTCTGGTACTTTGTGAAAACTAGGGTTTCGCTTTTCGGGATATCTAGCCACTGAAAAGGTGTGCTAAATATACCAAAGTGTTCCTTGAGGTAGGGCACACTTTTCTAGATGGTTTTGGGGCTAAAATTCTTCTTCAATAAAAAGCCCTATTTTTTTTGTACAGCAACAATGACGTTTTTCTTTTTCTTATGAAAGATGCTCTCTTCAGCTTAGCTCTGATACCATTTTAAGGTTTAAGCTATTATTAGGTTACCTTTCAATTTACTAGATAACAATAGCATAGATAGGATCACTGAGAGAAGCACAATCACACGATACACAACATTTATTCTGGGAAACCGTCATGGGGAAGAAAACCTAGCAAAACTTCCTTAATATAGATAGCCAATACAATGCCAAGACAATGAACCAAACAACACAGAAATTCCTCTCCCAAGGATGTGCCTCTCTCTCTCTTCCTTCTTCCGGGAACTGGTAACTACAGCTTTCTTCAATACTTGCGCACTAGATGAGTGAGCTGTGTGAGTGTATAAATGAGGCACTGACCTCTCTTATTTATACAAGCTGACAAGTGATGAAAGGAGGTGTCTCTTCACTGGCAGAGCCAACTTCTCTTTCTAGGTGGTTAGAACCACTTTAACTAGCCTAGGGGTCGACTTCTTAATTTTCCTATTACAATTAGGGTTTAACCAATCCACAAAATGGGATTTGGTCAATTACAATGCTCGACATGATCAATCCACAAAAGGGGATTGATATAATCAATAATAAATATATTTTATCTTTACCCACAAAAGGGGATAAGAATATTCTTTGCAGTTACACAATATTTTAACACTTCTAACTGAAGAAAGAGAAGATAATGGGAGATAAACTTCAAGGAAAAGAAGGCATAGATGCAGGGGTGTGTGCTGAAGAAGAGAGAGTTCTTGGAACTTGGAAGAGTGTTATAGATTGATCTAAGCTAAGGGAGAACCCATGAGCAGAGAAGACATAAAAAAAGAGAAAAGAGCTCATGTAGCTAGACAAAAAACCCAAACCTGACCTGGGCTGAGAGGGTTGCAAGCTTGATGCTTGTTGGACATAAAATGACATTGAAAGGGGAGGGAACTGAGGGACTGTGTAGCAGTGAAGGTACTCCCTTGTGTAGAGTAAATCCATCTAGGAAGGCATTAGAGAAACCTCGTGGAGGCCCTAGGCATGGTGGGTGAAAGGAGTTTTTTTCCAATGGTTGATGTGAAGGAGAGTTCCTTTCACATGGTTAATTTACTCATAGAGACTAAATAATTCCCATGGTGGTTTCATGGCCTGAAATGAGCGTGGCCTACTATAGAAAGTGGCAGTGCAATAAATATTATGGTTGTGTGGAAAAGCGCTCACCCTCAATAAATTAGGTTGGTCAATGTTTCATGACAGATTATTAGAGTGTCATTTGACACCACATATTCTCAAGATGACTCATTAGCCTCAATTACATCCCTTTCCCTTCCTGCAAAAGAAAAATCCCCCTTTCTCTCCTTCAGTTGTCTTTCCAGGTCTATTCTCTTTCATATCTTCTGAAAGTTAGTTATTGCAAGTAGTTATTTTTAATTAATTACCTAGTTTGAGTATGAGAGAAGTCTTTTAGGGCATCGCTCTGTTATGGCCTTGACCCATAGCCATAGGAATTAGTTTTTCGTAAAATAGATAATCCTTTGTTTTATTCTCTCTTTAGGCTCTATAAGATATGAAAATACAGTTGTAGTTATAATTCCATGAATTGTGTGGTTATGGACATAAATACATGTGGAATGAATGTATAATATGCATTCTTGTATTCCTTTGTAGTTGTGTGAATTTCATTATTTATGGGACAAAATTTGTGAGGAATGAAATGGATGTGTATGATCCATGTCCCTGTATGTACAATAATTTATTATCTGGTTTGTTTGGCTTGCGAAAGGAAGTCAAATGGATAATTTGAGAAATTGTATGGTATGATTTATGGGGAGAATTTGAGTTTATTGGTTACAGGGTGGTAATCAATTTCCTCATTATTTGAAACTCTTGAATCGAGATGAATTATAGAAGAAAACCTAAAAATTTGAGCTATCACGGTCAAGGAGATCCGAAGTTTCTTTTAATAAAAGTCCTGGATGTGGAACCCTTGAAGTGGAAGCATGATGTAGGAACCCTATCGGGGGAACCTTGACCTATCGAAAACCTCGGTTGGGTTAGCAGCATGGTAGAGATTCAAAAATATGGAAAAATTATGTGACCGAGTTTTATAAAACCCAAGATGTCAAATGATGGAACTATGTGAATGGAGCCATCAATCCAAGTAGCAGACATTTGGAGAACCCTCTAAGTAGACCTTTTGAAAAAATCCAAATGTTGGATGCCACATCAGCGAGCCATGTCAGATGCCATGTCAACACCTTATCAGATGCATTATCAACATGACACATCGATGAGATGATCCATTAGTAGAGACTTGATGGCAGGACGTGGGGCAGATGTTGGATGGAGGAACCAAGAGAAGGAACCATGATTATCTAGAAATCCAGAAATTCTCAAAAATGGATTTTAATGAAAGGGTTGGATTACAGATGCCACATTAGCAATGTCTTGTCATGCCATGTAACCAACACGTGTCCTACCACATCCTCAAAGTGACCACATCAACATTGGTAGGATCTTTGATGGAATTTAAGGAGCGAATCTCGAGGAAAAGCGATGGTTAGGATCTTTCCATAGCAAGAACCAGATGGAAGAATCAAGAGGTGGAACGTAGACCATCCACAAATCTGAAAATCCAGAAGCTCCTGAAATTCAGTTTATTGAAATGGTTAGATGGCAGATGGAATAACTCGGGAGGAACCATGACTGATTTGAAAATTCATAGATCTGGAGAAATCTATAAAGGACCTTTTAATAAAATTCCAAATATCAGATGGCAGAACTAGGAAGTGGAATCATGCCCATTCGAAAATCCAGAATTATTTATAAATGGGTTATATTTGAAAAAAAGGATCCAGATGCGGAATCATGACACATTGGAACCTATATCTCATGAAGTGGAAAGGCATATGACAGGTAAATAGACATGTCACTTAGATGCGAATTCCACATAAGACAACTCCAGAAGACATAGGTATCTCAACATGACATGGAGATACCTGGTGGCAAAAGATAAGTGGATCTACCAGATGGAGGATGACATGTGGAGAGGGAATCTGTCACCCCGTGATGGATTCAGGACAAAAAGATAAGTTTATCGATCGACCACCTTTAAGCCCAAAAAATATGAGGACCATTGATCATGGTCAATCTCATCCTTTAGATATTTCAGGGTTAAGAAGTTCGTTAACCCCTGTGCAACTTTAGACCTGAATTTAATCATATTCGTCGAATCAAATCACTCTCAACAATCAGATATTTCAAGATTAAGTTACATGGTTAAAGAGTGCTCATGTTTAATTTCAATTTTAATCTGGACCATTGATCTATGCAATCCTCCACTATCTGATCCAACAGACATGCAAGTTACACACCATAAGTAAAAATATAAGGGATGGAACCCACCCATCCTTGTAGCCTATGGTTGAGAAAAAAGTGGAAACCTGTCATTGGAACACATCAGTGAAGGTGGGAAAATGATTGAATTCCATGTGGTATTCGGGTTTAGGTGGGATCCACATTATTAATGGAATGAAAACAAAGAATTTGAATAAGTGTTGGGAGTTAATCCTGACCATTCAACGATGGTATCAATGAATGTAGACCATCCATCAACTCGATTATTCATCGATGATGGGTTTTTAGTGCCAATTGACATTCAATTCTGATGAACCATCGATACATTGGCTCGATCGATCATCGTTGGATGGCGTTTTGTGCCCATCGACATTCTGGTTCGATCAACCATTAGTGCATCAACTCAATCGTTCATCGGGGGTGGCATGTAGTGCTTATCGACACTTTAGTCCAATCAACCATCAGTTCTTCATCCTGATCTACCATCAACTTTCTCATCAGTGTTCATCGACACCTTTGAACTGATACCCCGTTGGACCTGTAAAAAGGAAGAATCCACGTCAAGTGGCATGACAGAGATAGGTCCACATTGATTCCTCATGGAATGATGATTTCAATTGGTATGTGTGGACAAAATCCATGTGGGTTCCATGTGGTAGGATGACATCATCATGTGGATTATTTGCATGAACTTCCAGAGGGAATAACTTCTTTCCTCAAGCTCATTTAGAGGGAAAATATAAAATTATGTATGCCCCACTAGCTTAATGATGATTAGGGGGTTGGGTGTGTTATAGAGTGGTATCAGAGTAGGTTAAAAGACTCAATGTGCATGGGCAAAGAACTAGGTCAAGAGTAAAGAATTGCATGGTTTCTTGCAAATCTCATTTGACAAAGTTGCACAAGAGGTCAAAATTTATTTGTCTTGTTACTTGAAATTTATCTTGTGGTTTAAAATTAAGTTCTATCATTTGTCCAACCATGACTATTTTATTTGAAATTATTTTGATGTACACTAACAACATGATGGTACAACATGGCATGGAAGAGACCCCATGCATCAAAGATGAGGGATTAGATGAGAGGAGGGATATGGAAACTCCCCTAGGCTTGGCAGATCTAGTGAGAATCTAAAGGATGAAATTCATAGTAATGGGGTTGATAAGAGAAGCTCATCATAGTTGTGGTTCAAACACTGGACCTGAGAAACTAGAGATAGACCATAGAGACATGATTGTTAAGCCTGGTTTTAAAAACTAAGCCTATAAGGGCCAGAGAAAAACATTGAAGCAAATATCTAGAAAAAAGAATATGGCATTGAGGTTGTGTGGTATATGAAACTAAAATTGAACATTGGTTGTAGCATCAAAGACTGTATGAGTCCCATAGAATGAATGAACGTGTTTAATAATTGTAATGTTGCCTATAAGTATAGGTCGATAGAGCCTCTTTCAATCCTAATTTTTTCTTATGTAAAGGATGGAGCCTATACAAACAAACTCCTTGTGATTAAGGAATTGATTGAGAATTGCTATGGTCAGTCCATTTGGTATTTTAATGGAATAGACCTATTGTCGGACATCCATTTAGGTGTGAGTAAATGGATTTTGTGACCAAAATGGATGTAGGGTCCCAAGAGTTGATGGGAAGGGGAGGTCATAGGTTTGGGTATCATATGTGACAGGTCTTTGTTAAAGAGATTTGGACAAGACTACAATGAGCATGTTATTGGAGCCCAATGAAGGCCATAGTCAGGATGTTGATTGGTGAAGAACAAGGCCAACTAATGAAGCCATGATAATGAGGGGGAATCTCTCAACTTGTTCTTTTATATTTGACTCTTTCCATAAATTTTGAAAAGGTTTTTATATGTTGTGGATTAAGATCATGGTAGCTAGAATGCATATGCACTAATAGGCATGAGGTTAGTAAAGTTCTAGCTGCATATAGATATGTTGCAAGTGCATATGATAATGATGAGCATACACCTAATCTGCATATAGATTTATTAGGAAGTACTTCCTGGAAAAGTTATTTATAAATGTCACATAGTATGAAGATCCCTGCACTGATGCTACTAACATCAACCCACTCACATCTAATTGGATACGATCCAATATCCCCTTGTACCTACTCCCACTGCTTGAAAATGCATCCTTGGAATTCTTTCCAAGTGCACACCCTCTACACACTCCCTGCTAATCAATACTAAAATTTGGAATACCTGTAACAATCCCCCTCAAAATTGGAAATTCCCTATAGTGTAGGTATCCCAACCTCCTATGCCACAACTCACATAGGTTGTCATCTCTTGTACCAAATCCCGAACATTATTTCCCTGTAACCTATACAAAGTTCCCTATCTAACCCTAATGACCACTACAATGTATTGGATAGATTTATCTAGATGTATGAGTATTTCCCCTCTTTTAAAAGTAATGACAAAACCCATTTCCTCCATATTTGAGACTAAGAGAAAATTCATCTTCGAACCTAGTATGTAAAGCACATCCTAGGCATCCAACGAACCTCCTGAATCAAGTTGGAAAGAAAATTTCCCCTCTCCCTTCACTACATACTTGGCATCATCACCAAGCTCCACACGAACATCTGAGTCCCTCTCCATCATACAACTGAATAACTCCCATGCTTTTGTCATATGACGAGATGCACCACTGTCCAAGAACCATGCACTCATAATTGTTTTGGTAGAAAGGCAAGAAACCAATGAGTAATCTTTCTCAAACTTTATTGCAAACTCGTATGGTTGTGTCTTTGCTAATGTTGTTGTCTACGTCTTTCCTTGACCCTTCTTCTTCTTTGGACACTAAGATGCATAGTTTCCATTATTATGACATGAGAAGCACTCGATTTTACTCAAGTGCTTATTCTTCCCTAGTTGTGATGATCCTCCATCATTGTTACCCTTCTTGCTAGAACTCTTTCCTTTGTCTTTTCTTATCTTACTGACAATATCTAATTTCTCATCACTGCTAATCTGCTCGTTGCTCTTAGAGTCCTCTCGAGTATCAATCATCCCAAAGTATCTACCAATCTGGAAGTTTCTATTGAGCACAGAATCCATTGACAAATGGTTCCCATGACTTGGGAGACCATTCAATGCCACATTCATGAGCTCTGCATCCTTTATTTTCTCCCTTATGGTTGCAAGTTGATCACGTACATGTGTGATCCTCATGAAATAGTTGGTAACATTGTCAAATCTAGATATCTGTACCGATCTGAGTCTATTCCTTAAGATCATCTTCATATTCATGTTCATGATCTAGAATAAACCTACCAAGGCATCAAACATATCTTTGGTTGTCATCTTCTTAGATAAGTGAGGAATTAGATGATCCTTCACTAAATCCAAGAGTACCCACTCGGATTTGATCTCCTTCTTCTGGTGAACCGCCAAATCTACGGGATTTGTCAGTGGAACAACTACTTTGTCCACTAACTCCCAAAGTTCATACTCCTTTAACACCAAAGTAACCCTTACTTTCCAATATAGGAAGTTGGATTCTCCATCCAATCTGTCTTCAACTCTCAATGGTGGTATTTACATCCCTAAGACCTGATAAGCTACCTTGGGAAATAACTTGTTGTTGAAACTTCCCTTGTATTGACCTGTACGGACTTGTTGTGCCTATCACAATTGAAGAACGTGTATGTAAACGCATGTTCTTACTACATCCCACACATACACAACTTTCTCCAAATACACTCGCGTATGTATGTGCATGTTCCTTATGCAACCTGCATAGAAATCCATAAACCTACAAAACCTTAGTTATGCCTCCTTACGACTATTTCCCTTGAATATGTCCTTCAATTTTTACCTGTTGGTTATAGATCTGCTAAAATATCCCGCAGATATGATAGATATGCTATCAATTGATATGGATTTGAGATTTGGATTCCCTTAAGAGCATGCACTCTGATACCATGTTAAAAACCCTTACTCCAATCCTACATATCTTGTTATCTATTGATGTTCTTACTACAAATTAAGTTAGCAGCTCAAAAAAAAATACATTGTTGGAATATTCAACTCAATAAAGATAGAGGAAGTAAAAATGGAAACCAAATCACGCACACATAAACACCAATAGTTTTGGGTAGATACCCTTGGAAAAACCCCATAGCGAAAACTAGTGTTGAGAATAATTTTATTGTGCTAAAGTTAGGGCTCCCATAACAATAATAATGGCCCACTAAGAGAAATGCAATTTCCAACAAACCTAGCAAAGTTTGATCTGTTGTACAACCCAGATCTACAAAAAAAATTAGATTTGTGTGCCTTTCCTTAAGAATGCCTATGTATATGTGCCTATCTCCACTGTGACCCGCGTACACAACTGCAAGGACTGTACAACAAGATTTGTATGGCGTGGTACTTTCTTGTGGCTTCACTCTGTTGAAACCCACTTGTGGTTTGCTCTGTTCTCACTTTTCCTTGACCTGATCTCTAGATGGAATTCCTTCTCCACCTATCTAAGATTTCCTTGAATCACATTCCTTCATGATCCAATCCTTTGAGCGAAATTCCTTCTCTAGTATGATCAATATGTCAAGTGATCAAGTATCTTCTCCTTTACCCTATCCTTTCTTTTATAAGATTAAGTTATACCCTAAACCTAATCTCCAAAGTGATTGACGTTTGAGATTACTTCTCACCTCACTTGAGATCAATCTCTAATATTAAATGCTAACTTTTAGCATTTCCTTAAATAACTCAATTAATTAATTAAAAAAAATTGTTTTAATAATTCCTTTAATTAAAGTAAAGTTATCAAGATAAAAATATTTGGATGATTTCCACATGTCTAGACACATAGACCAATGCAGAAATACCTATTTTATGCTACCACTAACATCAACACTAGTTAGGACCCTTTATACTCATGTACATTAGTGAGGCTAGCATAGCAAAGTTAGCAATGCTTGCTAGTCAACCACTAAAGGGATTAATCAATGGTAGTCGACTAAAGGCATATTATGGCCTGCAAGGGTAGGATGAGCCATGAATTAATGAATTTTCAGTGTTAGCATAGAGTAGGGGTTAGGCAGGAGTAGAGGTAGCCATAAGTGCCAAATTATTAGTAGGATAGGAAAAACCTAGGTAATCAACAGGATGGGAAGGGTCATACCGGAGCAAAATTAGAAGATTTTGTGGATTTTGAGGTTTAATGCTAGAGTAAAGAACATAAGATGGGACGGCTAGATGTGACAAGTGGATGACAGGACACATGGGATAATAAGGTTGAAAAGAGATATGAAAGTAGGCTAGGATAGATCACAATGGCATGGGGAATGAAAATAGTTATGGCAATATTTACCAACAAACACATCCACAATTATGGTAGTACAACATATCGTCGGTCAACATTAACGGTGGGCACAAATCCAAGTGGACACTAGAAAATAAAAGGTAATGGAGGGAACTACATGCACAATTATTTAAAGTTCCCACTACACCACTACATGGATATTCATCGATTGCAGAGTTCAGAGTTCTGAGCAAGAAGAGAGAAAATATGAGAGAAAATAGACAGCCAAGTGCATTGCACATTGAGTAGGTCTGCATCGAGTGTTCAATGTGTGCAACCCTTACAGTTCACAGTTGAGAAGGTGATACAAAGCACAATTTAGGAGCGATGTGTGGTAGTGAAACAAGTCATTCGAGCCAAAGGTCAACCAGAGCAATGGACTCCTCAAGCAATCCCAATGCGTGACCCAAAGAAAACATCATACAAGAAGCACAGATGCATGTGGTCGAAATAACCAATCAAATGCACATACAAGGACCTCTCTTAGGATTTTTTCCTAACCTCAAGTTCATGAATTACAACATACAGGATGAGGAGAATTTCCCTAAAGTGCACTTAGAATCTTATGAAAAGATACTTGAAGGAGGGAAGGTGGTCGCCAAGCCATGGATTGATCCCATCTGCGCCAAATATGATATTATGACATTATTGGATGTCCCCCACTTTGGGCACATCATGAACATCAAATTTGATTCTTACTCATCAGGTTGCATGGAGGATTCCTCTAGTTGGACCGTGAATACCCAATGGACATAGAAGAAATGCACCATGTCTTGGGCCTTCCCAAAACAGGGGTGGATCCTATTGATGTGGTAAGAGAATGAGATGCCTCACAAGAAGAGGTGTATTGAAATTATGGTAAATAGAGAGGAACACAAGGAGTGGTCATTTCATCTATCAACGACGACCAAGTTTATTTCTCCAAACAAGTACTTTCTTGCAAGATTATGCACAAGTTCTGGAAGGATGAGTGCACATTAGGGGTAATCCTGGTAGAAGAGAGATGTGTATATGGAATTAAGATGTGTTGGTCTCGATACTTCATGAACGAGTTCATCCGGGACCATGTGGATGCATATGACCACGATAAGGAGTTTCACTATAGTTGGGTGTTACTCCTGCTTGCATTGATAGTGTGGCAACCACCATTGGACCGGGAATACAATGCCCGAGTTACTTAATCTTTCCTTGCACCAAAATTCAATGAGATGCAATTCAACACAGGCAATAATGTCTTGTGCGAGAACAACATGGATTTCGAGCTATGGTACACTGAAATGATTCAGGTGACTATGCAATCCTTTTGTATACCATGCAACCTCATTGACAAGTACAAGGATTATATTCTATTTGAATGTGATTTTCATAATGTTTTCATCATCCCACTCATATATTAATAGACTCTTTTTTAAATCATCCCCTTTTTCATTACTGAGGAGGAAATTCCAAATGTGGTTGCACAATGGTCGAAGTCACTACGACCTATTGAAATATTGTAACTTCGAAGAATATTCTAATTATATTTGAGTTATTATTTTATAGATCAAATCCCCTTTTGCGGATTGATCAAGTCGGGTCTTGTATAAGATCAAATCCCCTTTTGTGGATTGGTGAAACTGTATTTGTATAGTGGTATTGTAAATTCGTCCCCTAGTAATTATAAAGTGGTTTTATCCACTTCTAGGAGAAGTCGGCTCAACCAAGTTAAGAGACACAACCCTAATGCCATCTCACACGTGTATTTATATGTGAGGTTGGTGTCTCATTTACACACACTCACTCACTCATCTAGTGCACATATCTTGAAGGCAGTTGCAGTTGCAGGAGGAAGGAGAAGAGAGGTGCATGTTCAGTCTTGGTATGTCTTTGGTGTTTTGGTCTTAGTCTTGGCATTGTATTGGAAATCTATTATTGAGGAAGTTTTTGTTGGGTTTTCTCCCCCATGAGGGTTTCTCGGGATAAAATGTTGTGTACCTTGTGATTGTGTGTCTTTCAATGATCCTCCTTATACTATTGTTTTGGAAATGCATTGAATGCTCATGTAATTTGGAAATAACCTAATAATAGCAGTAAAAACTTAACATGGTATCAGATCTTGACTAAATAGAGCATCTTTCACTACGTATCTAGACGTCATTATTGTCGTACAAGAAAATTAGGTATTTTTACTGAAGAGGAATTTTTTACCAAAAACTACCTTGGGAAGTGCGCCCTGCCCTAGCACATATTTTGACATCTCGAGCGAACTTTTTCAATAGTTGGATTCTCCGGAAATTCAAACCCTAGTTTTGAATGGTACCATAAAACTAGGAAATCAAAACCAACCCCAGTCTAGAAGTGTGTAAGTCCAGTTTCAAGGGGTAAAACTTGATTTTTCAAAAACAGTCACCTCCAACAAACTTGCCTCATCCCAACGCATCTCCTAGTAAGCTCAGTTTCATTTTTTGAGCACTTTCATTTTCTGGTCATTTTCTTAGCTCCAATTCAAGATGTCTGCAAGCACCAAGATTGTTGACAAGTTAGAAGGTGTGGAAAATTTATGTGCCTGGAAGTACATAATTGGACTCATTCTTGAAGAGAATGACTTTGCAAAATTCATAAAAGAAAATGTACCGGAACCCGAAGAAAATGCAGCCAAAGAGAAGTACAAGAAGGATATGATTAAGGATAAAAGAATAATTGCATATTCCATTAAAGACAACTGGATCCCTCAAGTGTCTTCTAAGAATACTCCAAAATATATGTTTGATTCCCTAACCAGAATGTATGAAGGAAGGAATATCAATCGGAAGATGAAATTGAGAACCCAACTCAAGAATACAAAGATGCAAAAAGGAGAAACAGTTCAAGACTATTTCTCTAGGGTTTCTCAATTCAAGGAATAGTTAGAGGCAATTAGAGACAAATTAGATGAAGATGAACTCAATATGAAAACTTTGAATGGTCTCACAAGACCTTGGGATGCCTTTATCCAAACTATTTATGCAAGAAAAGAGAAACTCCAATTTGACATTTTATGGGAAGAATGTGTTCAAGAAGAAGAAAGAGTGGCCAACCGAGAAGCCATCCTATTAAGAGATGAATATCAATCCCTAGATGCTCATTCTAAGGGTGGAAAGGGAAAGTCTCATTTTCAAAAGGAGACTCACTTTCATAAAGAGTCTCACTCTCCGAAGAGATTCTAGAAATATCATAAAGGTCAAAGAAGGAAAAAAGATTTATCCTACTACTAGTGTTATCATTGTGATAAGATGGGACACATTGCTAAGAATTTTCCTTCCATAAGAGAAGAATAAAAGAAGAGAAATAAGAAAAGACATCATTCCCATGCATTTGAAGATGATGAGCCACCCAACAAGTTAGATAAAGAAGAGATTGAAGAATATGTTATGTTTTCCACTCTCTCAGGATCTGTGACACCTAGAGAGGATACTTGGCTCATAGATAGTGGTGTATCTAATCACATGACAAGTTAGAATAACACTCTCTCCAAATTTATAGAGAAGGAATCCCCCCAGAAAGTTTCACTGGGAGATGATTATCAATACCCAATCAAAGGAATGCGAGAATCCACCTACAAACTTGATTCAGGAACTCTGATGAGAATCAAGGATTCACTCTATGTACGATATTTAAAAAAGAACTTACTTTCTATTTCATCCCTAGATAAGAAAGGTTTTAGGGTTGCATTCATAGATGGTGAATTTATTATGTGGTCTAAAGGAAAAAATATAGAATATGCAGTTGTTATTGGAATAGAAGAAGGTGTTTTGTACAAGTTAAATGGTCACTCGGATGTATCTTTGACTCACTCTACTGAAAGTCCTTGTGAACTTTGGCATAGAATACTAGCTCACATAAACTACAAAGCCTTACCATATGTAAGAAAGATAGTTGTAGGTTTACCAGAACTAAAGGTTGATCATGAAGGTGTATGCAAGGGATGTGCACAAGGAAAGAACATAAAGAATCATTTTCCAAAGAGCGACAATAAAGCAGAAGGAATTTTGGAACTTGTCCACTCAGATGTATGTGGTCCAATGCCATCAACCTCTCTAAGCAGGTATGTATACTATGCATCTTTTATTGATGATGACTCTTGTAAGACTTGGGATTTATTTCTTGAAGTCAAAATATGAAGTACTTGGAAGGTTCAAGGAATTCAAAGCCTTGGTAGAAAACCTCTCCGAAAGGAAAATCAAGATAATCAAGTCAGACAATGGAGGAGATTACACTTCAAATGAATTTGGAAGATTTTGCAGAGATGTCGAGATTAAGAGGGATCTCACCACTCCCTATAATCCTCAACAAAATGGTGTAGAAGAAAGAAAGAATAGAACTATTATGGAAGCAGTGAAGACTATGATTCATGATCAAGATCTTCCAATGCACTTATGGGCTGAAGATAAAAGAACAAAAATATATGTCCAAAATAGATTATCCCATAGTGCACTTGGATTCAAAACTCTCGAAGAAATGTTCACCAGAAAGAAGCCAGAAGTAATCCATCTCAAAATATTTGGTTGTCCAGTATTTGTACACATTCCAAATAAAAAGAAAACTAAGTTAGATCCTTCAAGAAAGAAGGGAATATTTGTTCGATATTATGAGGTCTCTAAGGCCTTGATAATTTACATACCAGGTTACCATCATATTGGGATCAGAAAATATGTAACCTTTGATGAAGATGCAACACTCAAAATATAAAGGAAAAGCCATCTTGAAGAAGTATATGAAGAAGAACATGTAGCTCCTAGAGTTGCAAAACCTGTAAAGAAAGTTGCAGTTACCCCTTATGATGAGACTCCATAATGTCATGATATGATAAAATATCAAAAACCTCCCCGTATGACGATCTCTCACAAGAGAAATCCATCTTGGGAAAAAGAACTTATTCAAGATGCGAAGAAGTATGGTGCCCCTGAAGGAACCATGAGACAAAGCAAGAAGCCTAAGCCATTCTCTAGCTATATGGCCTTGATGTGTGATCTCATAGAAAAGGAACCTACTTGCTTTAAGGAATCCATTCAGAAGAAAGAATGGATGGATTCCATGACAGAAGAATGCCAGTCCATTATGAAGAATGATGTATGGGAAGTAGTTCCCAGACCAAAGAACAAATATTTGGTATCTTCCAAGTGGATATACAAAATAAAACATGCAACAGAAGGATGTATTGAAAAAAATAAGGCAAGATTTGTGGCTCGTGGATTTTCTCAAAAGGAAGGTATTCACTATGAAGAAACATTTTCTCATGTATCCAGATACACTTCTATCAGAACCACCATAGCTCTTGTAGCCAAAATGAAGTGGAAGTTGCACCAGATGGATGTGAAAACAACTTTCTTAAATGGTGTTATTGAAGAAGTGTATATAGAACAACCACAAGGGTTTGAAGTTGAAGATAAAAAGACTCATGTCTACAGGTTGAAGAAAGATATGTACAGGTTGAAGCAAGCTCCTAGAGATTGGTATGGTAGAATTAATAGTTTCCTGACAAGCTTGGGATTTACCAAGAACAAAGTTGATCCTAACCTACATTTCAAGGTTATTAATGATGATCCATTTATATTGCTACTATATGTGGATGATTTATTCTTGACAAGAGAAGAAAAACTCATCACAGATTACAAGAAGAAGCTCGTTGCAGAGTTTGAGATGAAATACCTAGGCCCGATGCATTATTTCTTAGGTCTTGAAGTTTGGCAGAGCCCAGAGAAGATCTTGTTTAACCAAGGGAAGTATGCAATTGAAATACTGAAGAGATTTGACATGTTAGAATGTAAAGCCATGAACACACCCATGGAAATGAATTTGAAGCTCCTAGTTGATATTTTTCAGAGTTGGTTGATTCTACTCTATATAGACATGCTATTGGATCATTGATGTATCTTACGAATACCAGGCTAGATATATGCTTTGTTGTGAACACCTTGAGTTAGTATCTGGTGGATCCCATACATGTTCACCTTGTAGCTACAAAGCATGTGATGAGATAACTTAAGGTTACATTGGATTATGGTCTATGTTATACTGGAGATCATGACTTCAAACTATATGGTTATATTGATTCAGATTGGACTGGAAGTGCTTCAGAAAGAAAGAGAACTTCAAGATGTTCTTTCAGTTTGGGGTCAACCATGAATTCATGGCAAAGCAGGAAGCAATCTAGTATTGCTCTCATCATGGTAGAAGCGGAGTACATTGTAGCATGTTCCGCCAGTTGTGAAGCCATATGGCTTCGAAAGTTGTTGATGGATCTGTTCGATATGGAGATGGAAGCCACTGTGATTCTATATGATAACTAGAATTGTATAAAGATAACGGAGAACCCAGTGTTCCATGATAAGTCGAAGCACATAGAGATCTGGTACCACTACATTTGTGATATGGTGCAGAGGGGAGATGTAAAGCTCCAATATGTTAGCACATATGAGCAGGTTGTAGATGTGTTGACTAAGCCTCTGTATCGTGTGAAGTTTGAGTACTTCTGAGACAATCTTGGTGTTGTCTGAAAGGATCTCCCTCGAAAGGGGGAGTGATGTTGATGATACTATGGTATCCTGACCAACAACGGGTAGCTCTGTTAGGATTTTATATCCTAGGGGATTGATCATCCCTGGGCAGATATCGAAGGTCTCGTAAAGACAGTCTATCAGAGTACATGTGCATGTATATGCCAACTGTGGTCAGTACTGGTAGCTCAGTTAGGATTTTATATCCTAGGGAATCTTATGATTCCTGGGAAGATCTCGAAGGTCTGGTAAGTACGGTTTGTCAGAGTACCACGTGGTAGCTTGTTAGGATTTTATATCCTATGGGATCTTATGATTCTTGGGCAGATCCCGAAGGTCCGATAAGGACGGTCTGTCAGAGTACCACAAACTTTTTTGTTGATGCACTTGTCTCATTCTGTTGCCACATGTTGATGATGAAGTTCCAGCCTCGTGTTATTGTTGATGATGATGTTCCAGCTTCGTGATGTTGATGATGATGTTACAACCTCATTTTGTTGATGATGTTGTTGTTCCATATTCATGCTATTGATGTTGATGTTTCAGCTTCATGTTGATGATGATGATGATGTTACTCTAGATCCATGCTCTAAACAATGATGATATTGATGATGAGAATTTTTTTTGATGATTTATAGATGTGCCAATCAGTGTTCCAGATGTTGATGATGATGTTTCCCTCTCCTTCTCTTGATGATGTTGTATTGAGTCATGTCAGTAGAATACCCTTCTCGTTAAGCGGGAGTGTTGAAATACTATAACTTCAAAGAATATTCTAATTACATTTGAGTTATTATTTTATAGATCAAATATCCTTTTGTGGATTGATCAAGTCAGGTCTTGTATAAGATCAAATCCTCTTTTGTGGATTGGTCAAACTGTATTTGTATAGTGGTATTTGTAAAGTCAACCCCTAGTAATTATAAAGTGGTTTTAGCCACTTCTAGGAGAAGTCGGCTCAACCAAGTGAAGAGACACAAACCTAGTGCCATCTCACACTTGTATTTATATGTGAGGTTGGTGTCTCATTTACACACACTCACTCATCTAGTGCGCATATCTTGAAGGCAATTGCAGTTGCAGGAGGAAGGAGAAGAGAGGTGCATGCTCAATCTTGGTTTGTCTTTGGTGTTTTGGTCTTAGTCTTGGCATTGTCTTGGAAATCTATTATTGAGGAAGTTTTTGTTGGGTTTATTTCCCCATGAGGGTTTCTCAGGATAAAATGTTGTGTATCTTGTGATTGTGTTTCTTTCAGTGATCCTCCTTATACAGTTGTTTTGGAAATGCATTGAATTATCATGTAATTTGGAAATAACCTAATAAAAATAGTACAAATTTAACACGACCCATGCCAGATGAAGACATAGAGCTTTTGGAAACACAGACCAAGAAGAAGAAAGAGTGGAAATGGGAAAAGGAAACCAAAAGGGAAGGTAAAGAACCAAAGGTCTAGCAGAAATGGGTGCAACCAACCATGGGGAGAAGTCCACCCGGGAAGGGAAAACAAGCATGGACTACACCAAGCCCAACCTCCAGGTCTATCTCAAAAGGGCACACATCTATTTTGTCGTGACCTATTGGTGTTGTGCCCATCGAAGAGGAAGCCCCCTCTCAGGCGCCCCTGTAGTCCGCCAAGCATAGGATATTGACCAGCTAGAAGGAAGGCCAGGAATAGACACTAGTTATCAAGGGAATAAGCCAAGACCTTCCCCTGCACTAGTTCAAAGCATCGTCAAGGTGCTCTAATCCAATTTGGAAGTGCAGTAGTTGTTGCATCGAGAGTAGTCACATCAATTAGGTGAGCTTTGGCATGCACTCAACATTGCTAGACCATATTTCGATCCCACATCCCATGAAAAAATGGTCGTAGGTAGCATCACTGGTGCTACATCACCATGCAACAATACACAAAAGAGGGTTCTGCAGTTAAACCCATTAGCGTTGACAGCCTTCAAGGAATCCACTAGTTAAGAGCCTCTGTCATTGGCTTATGTGGAGTTGGACTTGGTGTAGGTACCTTCAGAGGACCTGCAAATATTCATGGTAGATATAATGAAAGAATTGGGTAATAAGCAGTGCGAACTAAGACAGTCCTATATAGAGCTGCAACAAAGACACACATGAGATAGATTTGCACTGGGAAATCCAACAAAGACATGCACATGAGATAGTTGTGCATGTGGAATTCCAAGAACGCCATGAAGCGGAGGTGGTTGTGCACACATTGTTGATCGACACAATGGATGAAGTATATGTGCAAGTCCCCAGTATGTTTGAAGAAAATTCTGACCTCCTATTGCAAAAGAAACACAACAAGGTGAAGGAAGATGTCCAACAACTATAGGCACAAAACACCAAGTTTCAAGAAAAACTGAAGAGCACCCCACCATCAGAGCAGGTGGAGTTGCAACAAAAGATTGTGGTTGTATAAAATATGTTATACCAAGGACAAACGTGCGTGGAAGGATGCTTTGCGGTCGTTGACTACATTTCTATCACTGGACTAACCTGCAGAATGCCCCCAAAATTAACATAATCGAAGATTGCATACATGCAAGTGATGCACAGATCAACGACAAGAAGTAGACACTACCCTCCCTTGAACATGTAGTGCGCAAGGAGGCCGTGATAGAGATCTCCAACCTTCACAAACAAATTACATATGCCTTCGTCGAGCAATAGATGTTGTCAACCATTGTGTTGGAAGCACAAGAGAAGGCCCAACAACACCACTATGCACTCACAAATGTGCATGCAAGGGCAACCCCAATGATAGTGTTGGGCACATAAATCAAGCATATAGCTGGGTCGACCACACTCGCAAAGGTCGACAAATTTTTCCGCAACATGAAGGAACTACTAGATATTTTTTGTCAGATTGACTCTGAGTTCCAAAACTTCATCATCGAGCTAATGAAGAACTCGCCATCCATCGCCTCCATCGCACCGCAATGAAATTCGTTGGCTCGAGGACGAGCCAACTAATAGTGTTGGGGGCCTGTTGGCACCAAGGTTTTGGCAAGACCCCGTGCGCACCACAAGTTTTGTATGACACACACGCCATAAGTTTTTTACTATATAGTGCTAATGCTCCACATGCACTGACTATTTTCTACTACACTTGCGCAATCAGTTTACAGTGTGTGCATCGACTTTAGCACCACACAAAGACTTGTAAGAAGGTCACGTACATGTCTAGTCATGATTAGTTATAATGACTAATAACCATTTTTTTAATCGATCATTTGGTTGTGCTTGACATTGTTAGTGAGCTAACAAATTTGTTATGATTGCCATGCCTATGCAGAGATAAAAGGGATGCACGCAAACTAGGAATGGTTCCGAGTTTGGTTATTTATTGTAGAGTATTGTTCATTGTAATTGTTGGGTTTCTTATAATATGAGAGAGAAAGTAGACCAAGATTTGAGTCTCTGGTCTCTAGTTCATGCTTAATGAACCTTTGAGCAGGCTATGACCCTTTATGTGTCTGAATGTCTATCTGTCATCAATAAATGGTAGCATGAGACCCATTTGATACTCCTATTATGAGTTATATTATCTATGAATGCTTGTTTTATATGTTAGAATGCATGTTAGTTATATGGATGTTGATATGAATGAATAGAATCTAATGCATAGCTCTTAGCTAAGTATGTCCCATCTATATTGTTCCTTCATGCAATGCATAAACATTTTGTGTTTGTGATCCTTGAATATTAAATATATCAATAGAGTATTTATTGGTAAAACCTTTAAAATCCCACATTTGAAACCCTAAACCAACAAAAAAAAAACCATAAAAAAAA